>CAJNOP010000608.1:69512-127021 GCA_905250075.1 Rotaria sp. Silwood1 | reverse complement strand
AATTCTATCGGATTCAGTCATCGGAATACATCGGATTGAGACAGATCCGATGGCTCACTTGCGACCTGGGTAGTATGGATGATTAGCATGGTTTTTTTCAATGTCTGTCTTTATATTTGACGTAAATATATCAGCAAGTGTTATGACTTAATCAAGTCTATTAATTGCCATTCTTCATAGCATATTTCTCTGTCCACTCTCTCGCTGTTTCATTGTAAATTTTCTGATCTGCTCGATAGAGTTTCAGTGCATCTCTGTTGAGTCCATGCTCAGGATTTGGATCTGTCAACATCGAACATAACGATATCAAAAGAGCACGTACAGTTAACGCAGGAGACCATTGTGAATGAAGTATATCCAAACAAATCTCACCTTTTGTACTAATATTTGGATGAAAAATTGGTGTAATAAAACGAATCGTAGGCGGTTTGAATGGAAACTCGGGCGGAAAGTCGATTGTCAAGCGAAACTGGCCACCGGCATATGGTGTATCATTTGGTCCATCAATCCAACCAATCCAATGGAACATGTTTTTACTGGGATCTTCAGGTTCTGCATAACATAATGGAGGCGGATTCTTTTGTATCTCACGAAAATTAATTGTAAGACGTTGAATAAAAGTCATGATGGCTATTTAACAATGATCTGAAACAAAAAAAACCAAGTGAACTTCTCTCTTCAATATATGATGCAGAGGGGAAGGAGAGGCATGTGTTTGATTACGACCGAATTGCAAAGCAATTACGTCGTAACTACGATTGCACTGCGACTCGTAATTGCAAGCAACTACGACATGGTTATACGCAATTGCGATTCTTGCATCACAACTACGCATTTCTGCGTCATAGCTGCTGGAAACGGGCGGCATAGAAGAGGAAAATCAGTAAAGGTTTGATTTGCAAATTCACACCGATAAATAAATCCCTTGGCATTTTCTACTTCCGTTTTAGAGTGTGGTTCGATGCTTGAAGGCAAAATTTTTAATACCATCCGTCATTTGCTTCGTTTTGTTAAAGATCGACATAAAATCATTCACAGTGTATTGTGGCAGCAGTAATAGTAGAAAAGTTGAAGGAGAGATCGGTACAATAACCCTTCTATAATATTTGAAAACAAAGTTTTTTTTCCTCCAGCTACGATCGAAAACACCATTAACATCTTTGGCGTGCAGTTTAACAAATCCAACAGGTCGCTTCATTATTGATTTCCATAATAACTCCTAAAAGAAATTTATTTCTAGAAAGGTATCACACTCCAGATAACTGTTATTCGGTCTTTGTATGTGCACAGCAAATGTTGATTAAAGATGTGTAGAAATTATAAATCAGAATTTAAAAGAATAGCTTTTTTAGGAAATAATGAAATTTTCTTCCGAAAGCCATACGTCTATTTGAAAAATATAACGTGTCATAGTTGTATTGACGACGGCAAATGTTTGTACCATTAGTTTGCACGCCAATTATGCACATATTTCAATGTGTTCTCTGAATAGCTCATTAAAATAATGTTATATAAGTAGGAAGAAACCTCTCTGCAATATTTTCATCGTGACGTCCCTTATTTCAGTCATGAATTAGAAAGAAGAAAAAAGAAAGAGAACAATGTTTTTTTGGCAAATATTGCTTTCGCTGGTCGTTTCTGTGTACGAGCACTGAAAGAAAAACGTGTCAGTTCTTATCTTCGATACTTCTTATGACGACTATGTTAGAGGCTGGAATGAAGGCAAATATTGTGTTTTCTGCGCCGTTCTGATCGTTATTTTCTTTCTCCGTGCCTGGTTTCATTTGAAAAAATATCTGCTTTATCTCAAACAAATGAAACCCATGAAAATATCGATTACAAAAAAAAATTAAATTTTAAATGAACAAAAACTTATTTACTATGTTTCTGTTCAATTTTGTGAACGATAAACATTCGAGCTGACTAACGATTAATTCAATTGACTTACAATTGTTGAGAAGATGCTTACGAGAGCCAAAAAGGTCTTGCAACTGGAAAAATTCATTTATGCAAAAACGTTCTCTTGATCTTTCTACATCGAATATTCGAAATATTTGCCAAGTAGATATGGACAACATCGCCGGGGGATCGGGACCAATTTTTTTTGACCGAAATCCGGACCAAAGCTTGATTTCCGACCTAGATCAACTTTTTTTGCTGGTTGGAACTGGGACCGGAATCAAAAATAATTGGTCCTGCTCATCACTATTGCCAAGACATTGGGCACAAGGTTTTGTTGGTCAATTAACTCTTAAGATATCTTCTCATGTCCAACACAAGATATGGAATATACAATCCTAGCTTTTGATATACTTAAATTCGTTCGTAATGCTTTAAAACATTTGTAGACGTTCAGCAGTTGTGTGCGTCTTAACTTTGAAATTATCAATTATTATGAAACTTAAATGTCCCGTATTCAGTTTCAATAAAAGTCGTAAGCACAATCATCAAAAAAAAAAGAAAACTCCCTCAAGTCATCTAGCTAGACAGGGTGTGAGAGTGGGTGTGGGTGCAGGGGAATATCTTCTGCTCAACCACTATAGTACACTCACACCACACGCCACACCCAAACCCACACCCACACCCATCCAGACCCACACACCAACATCCCAACCACACCCACCCACACTCAAAGTAGAACGAAATAAATGCAGTCATTGTAGGTGGATCAAGTGATCATTTTCTGAGACTCTTGAAACTTCTTGATCGACGCATCTCTACCTGCATGGATCGTATGAAAAGAGATAACAGTTGGCACATGCCTGTTGCGTATGTGACACATACATATATATAGCTTATCTCTTCGACTGATGATATGTGCTCTATCATTTTCTCTCTCAAGTCACATTCATCATCGCCAAAGAGGCAGAATCGTGTCATCTGCAATCGTAAGTGAAGAAGTGAGGTGACTCACCGACGTTCACAGGAGGGTTGTACAACGCACACTCACGCTCATGAGCTACTCATATGAGCGTGAGAGTTTCTTCGCTGGTTGATACCTGTCATAGGGTGTGGGCGTGAGTGTGGGTGTGGGTGTTGGTGAGGGTGTGGGTGTGTATGTGAGTAAAGACGAGACAAATACTCACACACCCAAACACAACCCACACCCACATGCACATCCACATCCACACCCACACGCACACGATCCACACCCACACCCACCCTTAAGTTTATACTAATCGTTAAGTGGTTCATTAGTTATTATTATTCACGAAGTAAGTGGCATCTATTACCGACTTATCATTATTGGAAAAGTAAAATTATTCCAGGTGTACGTTAGTTAAATGGCATTCCAAGGATGATTCACTTGAGTTAGAATCATGTTTGTAAACGAAGTTCAGCATAAAAAAGGATGTGAAATAAAAATGCTAAACACTTGAAACCATTTTTTATCTGACACCGTTGCTTCAATTTTCTTGAATGCTAGGTGGTTTGCTAATAAACGAAGGATACTTTAAAACTGTAGTATCTTCGCTAAAATCATCAATATCTTCTTATAAAACCTTTTGTTTTTTTACAGATTAGTCTCGAAAATCGTCGATCGGAGGTCATCTTGTCAACATTTACTCTATAAATGTTGCAGTTCTAAGCAATTGGCGAAGCAAGAGATGAATCGAGTGCGGGAATATTCCCACATAGAAAAACAAGAAATTTCCCAACCATATGTTGATAACCTTTGACGTAAAAATTGTCAAGTGATGAAACATACGTTGGGAAAATTTCTTCGCCAATGTTCTGTATCTTTCTTTTGTGTAAAAAATATCCTTGTTGCGCAACAACTGTGCTATAAATACCGAAAGAGAACCCAACGGCTTCATACGTTAAACCATTATCAATATTGGTGTCTTCAGGCAAACGACACCAGGTAGGATAGAAGTGTTCATGTTGTTTCATTATAAACTCTATTTTGATAGGTTTTGTTTCAATAAAAGAAAATCATACATCGAATCCCACACGACTTCATAGAAGTCAGGTAAAGCAACTTTGAAACGCTTATTCTGCACTAATCAGTATCAACGCAATTTTCCTCAGCTAGAATCCATCTTTCTAACGCAGTATCATCTTGAAACGAAAGTTCTTGGCACACTTCCTATGATAATAAAGCAAGATGTAAATGTAAAATCTACATCGAAGTAGAATTGACCGTGCCGATTGAACATACTGTGCTTTAATCAGTCAGCTCCTACAGATAAAAGCTCGTAGTCAGTGGGAAATGACTGAATTTACAATATCTAGTTTGGTTTTCAATGAATTTCACTAGAAATATAGTTATAGAATCAGTATTGCTATTTTTACTACGAAGATATTTTAAAAATATTGAAACTTCTGAAAAACCTACGGTTTATTGGTACCATTTCCTTTATATCTCACCTTGTTATTGTGATCAGGACCTTATTGAAAGCCTTGATGTTTAAAGCCCTACAAACGAAAGGCTTTCATCAGCGGAATGAACTCAAAATATGTTAAGATCGCTTGAAAATAAAGTTTTACAAGTCTCGGCTAAGGATGTGGGTGTGGGTGTGGGTTCAGTTGTTGACGTAACCCACACCCACACCCATGATCTTTTGTAGTCAAGAAAAACAATTGTTTTAATTCTTCTCATTACGCATTGTCTAAAACAAAGAGAAAAAAGCTTCTTGACTTCTTCCCTTGTCGTTATCTTTACCCATATCAAGTGTTTTTCGAATAACGATTACATATTTCATGTTTACAAAATTTGACGTATTTGTAGCTATGAAAGTGGCAAAATTTGCTCAATATGGAAGCGAAATATCAGACGAAAAAACATACACCCTACTCCACACTTTGAATTTTTTCATTATATTTATCATGTCAGAATGGTTTTGAATTATTATCTCTCAACTAATTCATTTTTATACCCTAAAATGATTTGATAATATTCTTTTTTTTCATTCGTCTCCAAAATTTGCTTCATCAAAGATAATTTTGTTCTATCAAAAATGAATATCATATGTCGTGAATGCAGAACAGCAAATATCAAGATAAAAATGACCATGTTTTTATAATATTAAAGTACAAAGTCGAAAGAAATAAAGACAGAGACTAAAACTTTTCCACCAAAGTAAGTACCACTTTTCTCTAGGAGTTTTTTTTTATAGAATTTTTCTTGTAATACGAATAAAATATCATAGATCGTGACTAGTCGATTAAAACTGTCATAGAAAGAAATGAGGAGTCACAAATTTAATACATAGTGAATAAACAGCTAACAGATTCAATTAATTTTGTTTTAGAGAAAAAGATATCGACGTTATTATATAGTTGAACTTCTATAAAATGAGATGCAATGGGGGCGATAATAACTAATTGATCGTTCGCTGGTCACCAAAAATTCCTTGGACCTGACTCGATAGTTGATACTCTGAAACTAACAGTCACTTTTGCTCACATTCTTATACGATTGCAGCCAAGATGCCTTAAGAAATGCATAAGGTTTTGCTATATATTTGATAGTAATATAATAATATGTTGATTTGTATATGTGATGATTTTATAAGTTTAATCTTGTTTACTTTTATCTCTCTTCTAAAAACATCCACTGTCACATAGAAAAAACAAGTATTTATATCAGATGTCCAAAGAAATGGAAAATAAAACAATAGATAACATAATATAGTGATAAAAATATACGAGTTATTACATTCAAGCAACAAATTAAAACAAAGAAAAAAACCAAGAGAAAACACTGATGATAGTACCTGGTAGAACAAAGAGAGCGAACATATATGGAAAATAGCTTTAATGGATATATAAAGTTCTGAACATCAATAGAATTTTACATACTAATCTATGCCAATGATTCGAAAAAAGCTTAAATTTTATTGTGAATTCACTACATCGTATACAATTTATCATTGTTCATCGAATAAAACAGTGAATGTTTTTAAAAGAAAATGTTTAGACGATAAAGGTATTAGTAAAAGATGCTCCAAACTTCGTTTAACTAGAATATATTATCAATCGATAGACTATTAAAATCTCTATTTACAAACCCTAGTAAGAAGATAAATGTATGAGAGTGACAACAGTCAAGTCCAGAGTAGCATCTATAGGTGTGTGCTCTGTCTTTTTGCTTCTAGCAATGATATGAACTATTAATAGCGTTTTTCTTCTTGTATTCATTCAGTTATATTAATTTTGCTCTGATCATCAACTAATGGAAAGCGATGTAAGACAACAGCGCATATGTGGCTTGCTCGGTGGCTTGACCTATATATCAACAGCTGATGTAAGTCATAAATTAAGTAACTCCTATTTATATATTCTATTAATTGAAGTATTACCATCAAATAAACCGTATGGTTAACGAAGCATTGCCAGGTCACAGCAGTTGCATTCATATCGTCTCGGTAAATATTTTTCACTATGTCAAGTTACTCGAACAAAGTGAATGGTCCAAGGCTATTGACTATCTTGTTAAAGGTGTTCATCATTTAGTCAATAGTGGCATTGATTTTCTGGTGATTGGCTCGAATACGGGTAATGTTACTTGATTTCTTTTATTTCCATTCACTCTGTTTGATTAGCCCATATTGCTGTATCACGGATTGCTGAATGTTATCCAGATTTGGTAGTTCTACACATCAGTGATGCTGTCGCCTATGCTATAAAACAGAAAAAGATCCACAAGGTATATTTGGAAATAATCAGAACAGAAATTGCGATATTTGACCATATATCTAGGTCGGGTTTTTGGGTACACGTTTCACAATGAAATCGGATAGTCGCGTTGTTGAACGTTTGATTAAACATGGTTTGAAAGTGATTTTTCCGAACGAGGAAGAGATTGTACAATTGAATGAAATTATCATGAAGGAATTATCATTCAATATATTCACGGAAGAATCAAAACAAACATTTTTAAAAGTAATTCAACGTTTGAGCGATGAACAGAATGTCGAAGGCATTGTACTCGGTTGTACTGGTGAGAATTTTAATGCAATCGATTGACATTCATCATGTATCCGTTTTGTATTCTTATAGAAATACCCTTACTTGTCAAACAAAGCGACATACCACATATTCCTCTTTTTGATTCGACACAACTTCATGTAAGAATCAGAGGATTTCTTGTCGTTTATCTTGTGTTTTTATTATCATTTAGGCACAGCTAGCAGTGGACTATCAGCTTGGACGACAAAATATCGAAGCATTTTTACCATAAAATAATCATACAAATCAAAGAAGAAACATTGCCTATAAACTCTTTAATTGTCTAGAGATATATTTAGATTTTCTAAAAAGAAGCTTTCAGAATTTACGAAAGCATCGCTCATTGAACAACAAACAAATAATATCAGCAGAACAATAAATACAAGTAATGGTTTGAGTGTGGGTGCGAATAAAGAGGAAACCTATATCCACATCCACCCACACCCTTTTATACAGAAGAAATAGGGATCAACATTTCGTGTTATTAGTTTTGCATCATGCGTTATCTTCAGAGAAAAGGTTCAATTCCATCGAGTAAACTTTAATTAGAGTAGTCTCACAAAGAAAAACGAAAATTTTATAAAGACCTTTAAAGTTGAACGTGCAACTCATATTTATTGATGTTCTATCTGTGATGAAAATTTTGGGTCAAGTCATTGGTATCATATTCTAGGAACAGAAATAATCAAAAAATCAGAAAGGCTTACCCATACGACAACCAACGAATAGACTTATCTGAATTCAAATTCGACTGTGAATAAGTTTCTCTCTGCTGCTACAACTTGAGAATACTGATAAATAAGATGTACTAGTTTTTGTCTAAGACGTCCACTTATGATGACAATAAAGTGATATTGATCTAATCGAGATTTTATATATTCGTGACATGGTTCAATATTTTCGAAAGTTTGAATATTGTTGATAATGGTACGTAACTGCTTTTGCACAGTTATATTTCCTTCATTTGTATTCTCATTAGGGTCAAGCCAAATTAGAGAAAAATTTCCAACATTGCGATTGTTTGTAAGAGTACTCATTGTTTCTTCATGATGGTGTTTAAGTTATTCTTTTTTTTTGTTTTGTTTTATATATGCAAAATAATTTTATGGAAGGAAATTTCAAACATTGTCATTAACTAATTAGAAGGGTTAATCGATAGAGAAAAGTATAGCTTAATCTTAGACAATTGATGTTTTCTGAATTCAGACCGATCTTGTCACGATTGACAATAATAATTCAATAGAAAAATATTAAAATAGTTTTCTATACGAAAATGTAGAGCTTTATTTTTTCATTAAAGTAAATCGGTTAATCAAAATGTATTTCCCCAAAACCGGCAATTTAATCTGTATCAACCGTTATTTTGTGTCGAGTAAATAGTGCCAATCAGCTATACAACAGTGTAGAAAGAAAATACCGATAACTTCTTATGTCTAGAACAATGATTACTAACCCCGATCAGAGTTCATGAGTTTCACACGTTGCTCTATAATAGCGCAACACTATTAAGATTTTCTTTTACAGAACATGTTAAATTCCAATGAACAAGAACTAAATGCTTCAAATTTTCAAAACAATTGAAATGTATTTTAATTACATTTTATTCATATTATAGATTACTCGTTTATTATGCTGGTAAAAAACTACAAATTGAATCATTCTATAAATCTAATCAAGTGTCATAATCGACAGAATCAGGTGAGTCGTAAGGAGACCAAAAATCGTCATCATACTCATCATTAAGAGAGTCAAATTGTATCATAAATGAATATGTATTTAATTCTAAAGCATGATCTTTCAACCATCTGTTCATACGATAATTGTAGACTGATCTGAATGAAAATAGTTTTAGATTTGATAGTTTTTCAAATTCATGGAGCAAAGACGGAAAATCATCTACTCGATCGAAGTCACATTGTAATTTTTCAATGTTCGAGAATCTGTGGCAAGCTTGGATTATTTCTTTTAAGCCGATTTGTGAAAATGGTCGATCCTTAACAATATCTAATTTTTTGATCATTTTGTTTAGTTTTTCGCATAATTTCTGATTTGTGAACGATTGTAACAGAATATCTCTAGAAATTGTCAATGATGATATATTTGGTGCCTCTTGTAATATTTGTAATAATACTGAGAGTGATTTCATTTTACACGGCGATAAGATCTCAAGATGATTTAATTTACATAAATGAACAATCATTTTAAGTGATTGTATGTGTTTACTTTTTAGATAAGGATAAGAATAATTGTTTTTATCATAGCCGCTGTTTAAACTTAAGGACTTGACATTTGGAAAGTAGTATGCACTGATTTCTGCTATAGCCTCCACATTTAATTTTAAACTAGTCACTTTCTCGAATAAGTTAGAATGGATCTTGTACTGTGTATTACCATATCTCATAGCATTCGAATCAACGATGTAGTGGTTTGATGGATAAGGCATAGTATAAATAAGTGCCCTGTGTTCCGATAAGCTGTATTCAGTATACCAATGATGTTGTTGATACCAAAAGTCACTCTGAAATTGTTGTAGCATATGAATAATGTTCTGATTTTTAATGCCACATGTAATGCCAAATTTAAATTTAAAAGTATTTAAATGGGGTGATGTAAATTCAATCAATTTTTGCCAACGATTAGCATCAATCATATGGTTATTGTCATATGCAAGTATTGTTAAACTTTCTAAATTTGGCGTTGATACCAAGAGATTTTCCAGAATCTCAAATTTAAAAGTGAACTCATAAATAATCAACCGTTTCAAATGCACAGCAACATATTCGTTGGTTTCTGAACCAGAGGCGAAATGAATTTTGTTGGTAAGTAGACACTTTAATTGAGGTAGATATTTGAAAATTTCATATAGTTGTCGTAACGAACACGTAGATATCGTTAAACTAACAACTGATGTGAATTGTTCAACAAAAATCGAACCAAATTCCATTGTGGGCATCGATAACGATTGTATAGTAGACGTCGGTATTGCTTCGAATAGTAGATCAGCACTATCCGAGGAAGCCGTAAAATTAAAGTGACGCAGATTCAATAAGTGAGGTAAGGTCCACATCAATCCCCATATGATATTTTGATCAATTCCATCCAAACTAAGTGTCTGAAGATTAGAAAGTTGGTCGAGTGAAATATATGAAGAAAATGTCGATAATTGCTCATAACCATTTCCATTTGATAGATATAATGAACAAATTTGACTTTTGATTTCTGAATCGAATGCTATCTTTTGACATAATTGATGAAACATAGATTTGTTCACATGTTTACAATCAAAGTGTAGTAAAATATTTCGAATAAGCTTGTTGTATCGATTATTTAAAAAACCAAAGGAATTTAAAATATCGATACCATTAAGATATTCGAAGCATTCGATAAGTATTTCATTTGGTAACAATTCAAATTGTGTTATTAACATCATTTCATCAACATGGAGAAAATATGTGCAGCGAAACTTCTCTTTGTTGCTTGTTTCGTGTAAGGAAACGATTTTTTTCTAATGCTATTTTTATACCAATATTAAAATAAATGAGTAATAAGGTTGGAAGAAAATGTACTCATACCTTTACCAACAACGGATGACTCATATGAATATCCTTTCTTTCTCTCGAAAAGATTCAGATATTTCCACTAGCAATAAAAACTAACAATCATTATGTCAATAATGTTTCATGTCACCTACTTCCACATTTTATGAGTTACTTATATTTTAAAGATTGTAATTCAAGTCAACAAAAGTTATGGTATACAGAATAATGTTAAGAATTGTCATTTGCTAAAATGCAATAAGTGTGCTGAATAGACATACTACTTTCGTTAAATGTTGCTTGATAATTGAAAAGTAATTGCTTTTCGTAAAAGTCTACAGAAGAAAATGCATGTAAATATAGATTATTGTAGATATATGTATGAATGTATTCTTCGAACACATCTGTATTTTCTCTATAGCGTATGGATGTGAGCGTAGTACAGGTGGAACAGATATCTAGACCCACAACCTAACTGACACTCACGTTTTCTAGCAGGCTGACACGCTGTTTGAACAGATGCCTAAACCTAACCTTGACAAGTCCAATTCACACGAAAATCAGCACTCCACTGAAAATGAAGATGAATATTTAGATGAGTATCCGGATGATGATCTTGGATACATTGGCAATATTTTCATACAAATTCCTTCTCTATTTGCATTTTTTTTTCTTTTTATCGTATTTTGCGAGACGACCTAAGTACATTGTCTATCTTAGTAACCTGAGACCTGCCGAGTATTGAGAAAAGACGGAAGGCTATTCATCAAGAAGCTTCCAAAGACTAAAAGTAACGTCATTATGTTTCAGATAAGTAAAAACTTGCATATTTATATAAGATTCCCGTTCATTCGATGTATGGAGCTACTTCAGAGTCTTTCAGCTAAAAACTTTTTATTGTTGTAAGATATAATTTAAAATTTTCTAAAAAATTTATTCAAGATAGAATTGATAGAGGTCTATGTGTTACCATTAGGGATCTGCAAAATCGCTTTTTTTAGTCTCGGTCCCGGTCTTTGACAATGGCTTCATTTCTAACATCGAGCAACTTTTTTTACGATCTGTGTACTTTTATGAATACATAAAATTGACATGAATGATTTTGATTCGTTAACAGTACGAGAATTCTTTTATATTCAGTGTTAAAGCTACATATATACGCATACGCCACGGGCTTTTTCGAGTCATAATCTATACTGAGTCGCCATTACTTTTGTCGAAAAAAAATAAACGGCGACACATTTATTTACTATTATCTGATAAGACTTAAAGGAATGATCAAAGAATGAACGAATTATATTTACGTATATAGTGTTGTGTTGATTGTTTCATAAGTATTCAAAAACCTGTGCAATTGGAAAATTCGGATTCTTGCAAACAGACTCGTAATCAGTATAGACATTTATAGAAATAGCAAATAAAAATATCTGATTTATAGATCTTTAATCATGTCAAAATAATAGACGTGAAGATATATTGCATAAAAAACTGACCGGAACCAGTGTGAAAAAATCTTAGTCCCGGGACCACTTTGCAGTTCCCTAATTGTCATTAATTGGTTGAAGATTTTTATAAAAATACTGAGGACACACTATCAAAGAAAACTGTGGTCTGGAATAAATATTGACGCCAGTTGTTGTTCTAAAATAACCGCATGGTTGCTACATTGGAACAAAGTTCGATAACGTGTTTACATGGCGAGCGCAAGGAAACCTATTTTTTTCTCTCGTTTGTTTCTTCTCCAGTTGCATCTTGTATACGTATAAAAGTGTCTTACCTTCATAATCATATAGCTTTACATACGAAAGCACGCTTGTTTTAGTCTTTCTTTCAAACAAACCTCTAACGACGTAGCAAAGTTGTAAGTAAATAGTTCTTCTGTCGGAAAGCAAGTAAGGTGCTTTCTATCGATCCTCGATATTTCAGATAAACGAAAACATGTAAAAGTGTTTTTTGTAAACTATTTCATGAATTCATCAAGAAACAGAGTAATATAATTGAAATATGATGAATATTTAATCATATTATCGTAGTTTTTTTCCACCAAAACATATGATTTACATAAAAACAGATGTTTTTCAAGCTCTCTAACAAGTCTATATCACTATTTAGCATATCTCGACAATCCGATTTTATCCAAATTTGAAATAACGAACATCTTAACAGGAATTATTGCGATTATCTTCTTCATGATATTTATTCGTCATATTAAACAACTGTTGTCACCAACTGATAGTCTCTTGCCTATTTCGTTCGTGAGAAAAAGGTTATTTGCCTCTAATCGGTCATATTTTATCTCTCATTTCGGATAAAACGAAATTTATATTTGAATGTCAACGATTATATGGATCACGTTTTGTGACTCAACTGTTTTCTCGACGAGTCATGTTTCTTCTCGATCCTCTTGATTGGTCTCCTGTTATTCGAAATTCTAACTTAAGTTTCCCAGTAACAGAAATCTCTACAAAGGTTTTCGGTATGTCGAAAAATTTTCTTGATAAGTACTGAAATAGCGAAAGAAAGCTGTCTTAACTATACAAGAAAGAATAGTTTTCATTAGACGAAATTGCTTTTTTCACCTCGAATTCTTTGAACATAGGAAACGTTTGTGAAGAGACAGTTCCTAGTCGATAAATCTATTGAACATGAACTCAATTTCTTCCTAAGTTGAAATCGTTTCTGTCGAGCTTAATTTCTTTAATCTTTCGCAGAGAACGAATAAGAAAGTCTTCGGCGAAATCCATCGGTATTTCAAACAGTATCTTGAAAATACTGAACCACTTCGTCCGTTGATTGTACGATTTGTGAAATGCGTTCGAGATACGATGATACGTGATCGGGCGATATTGGTTCCAACAATTGACACAAATGTGGATTACTCGAATTAAGTCATCGAATGATATTGGAAGCGTCTGAACGAACATTGTTCGATGAAATGGATCCACTGTCATTGGAAAAGTCATTTCTTATATGTGTCAAGAAATTTCATTACTTTGCTGCTCGTTTACCTTAATTTGCCTATGCTTTATTCTTTCGACATGAACTTAATGCTCTCAGTCAATTGAGCACATATTTTAATACATATCTTCATGCACAAGATGAAAGTGAACTTGTTGAGCGTCCTATAACACATATACTTCAAATACAAAATCGCCAATCGCATGATTTAGGTGCATCTCAAACATCCATTCTTTGGACATCTGTCGGAAATACGATACCAGCAACATTGTGGGCATTGCTCTATCTTCTGCAAGATTCAAACGCACTTGAAAAAGTGACTGAAGAAATTCGTACTCATCTTCCTCCCTTCTCACTATCCGAATTGAGTGATACGAATGTTGAATTGTGGACATATGATGCATTGACTAAATGTATTTATTTAGAGAGTGCTGTTAATGAAATGTTACGTTTGATGGATACAGCAAGATGGGACATTGTTAAATGTGGAGAAAGGCGATATAATTGCACTTCATCTAGAAGTAGCTCATTACAATCCAAAATATTTTTCTGAACCGAAAACCTACAAGTTCGATTGATTTGTTGGTAAGAAGACCAAAACTATTAAGGGTTTTATGCCTTTTAGATCTGGAAAAAACATGTGTCCTGGTCGTCATTATGCCAAAAATGAGATTAAAATATGTATCGCACTGATTCTGTATTATATTGACCATGAATTTCTTAAAAATCAGCCAAAAGTCACTAGTAAAAAGAGTCATATTGGCTTTGGAATAGCACCGTCTGATCACGATTTGCCTATTCGATATTGGTACAAATATTAAGAAGGAACTTAGTACATCCCATTGAACATTCTTCATGTTATCAAGCTTTATTGAAAACTTTCTAATCTCTTAATTTCAATAATAAGACCTATTCGAATTTATTTTTAAGTAGCAAAGAAAAGAGTTTTCCTTCTCAAGCAATTAGCAATGATTGATTTGATCAATAAAATACTTAACTACGAATTTGAGTTAAATTTCTTTTCAGGAATTTAAATGAAAACACTGAAATTGAGTTAATCAGGTTTTCACCGAAGAGCAAAGAGTAAAAACAATATTCTGATTGTTTTTTTCAATTATTGATAATATTAATAAGTGACTAATATGAAAAATATATTTTTTTGGAACTAATTACATTGTGAACGAGAAAAATGTGGCGAATCAATGAACTTCAAAAATGATTAGACACATGATTCAATATGAGAATTTTCTTTTCGTCTATTCGATTCTTCCCATTATAAATTTGTCAATCGTTCGTTATAAATGTTGGTGTTGTTATTCGCATAATCAACATCCACACCCGTAAAAGCATAGACAGTGAAATTGATGAAGACTGTTGACAGAGAATTACAGAAAAGTTATGAGTTTTTCATCATTCCATTATTGACATTCCGCCTCATTCCAGCTCCCACGGGAAACATTTTGGGAACGAAAACGATAAACAAAAAGGTGTTGTATTGATATTCTTTTTGGTTTTTTGTGTGAGTTGATATATTTATTAAATATGTAATTCTTTTCAATTTGTGAAATGTATTTTATTGTGAAGTGATAGAAAAACAAGTACATATCCGACAATCAAAACAAAACAAGCTTTATATATTTTTTTCTATAAATCTTATTGTCAATAGCTACAAATATAGTTTTCATTATCACTATCATATTGTGTCGTAAGCAGTCATTATATGGTAGCAGCGTCTTTCTCAGATGGAAATAACACTATGAGAATGAACACGGCAATTTTTCCTATGGTAGCAATAACTGAAAATGGAAATCGTAGAAAATCGTCTTTATATGACTCAAAATTTTACAATCAATGACAAATCTATTACTCGATCGTAGGAAGAAAGCCCAGCCTCTTTATACCTGGTTTATTTCAAAATAATTGTGATACATAAGCCATGATAGAAAATCGAGCAAAAGTATGATAAATAAAAATCAAATATCTGAGTAAGAATTTGGTCCTAGATATTGAAGAAATACTGGCATTTGAATAAAATGTGAATAGAGCGATCATAACAATAAATTTGTCATATACAATGTTCGTGTGTTCTGATGCCTATTCTAAGTTTATTTTTCTAGAAGAGATAATTGAGTGTGGGTGAAGAAGAGACACGCCCACATTGACACCCTTTTTACATATACTAGTTACTATTTGGTCGAGGTATTTTTTTATTTCAAAAACTATCGCCCTCGTGATTTTTGACAACTTTCATAAACTTCGTCCAAGTGAGAAAAACAAATGATTTTTAGAATATGTTCTGTATTTTGGTTTTCTTATTGAAAGACAAACAATACAAGGAAACCAAAGAAATATTCACCCCAAAACACCGTCCAGCTTGCAAAAAGGAATTCGAACGTCATATCTTGAAGAAATGGAAATGAAAACATGGGTATTTTTGACCAATTGTGATTCAAATATTTCATAGAAGGCAGCATATATGAGCTGTTCTTCAGAAAGTCTAGAAATTGAAGCTGGTTACTCTTGAAGGATCTATAAAATTACAGCGTATAATAAATCTTTTTCTTTATGGTATACGCAATTTTCCCGACCCTTTATGGAATACTCATATATCCAAAAAGGATATGACAAAGGAATATGAGATACTCATAATAGATACATGAATGTCTCATAAACCCTTTCCTAGACATCACCTTCAGCTGTTCTGGCTTTTCTGTTTCCTCCTTATTTTTTTTTGTGTTGTTCTTTCCTAATGATAAATGTGAATATGATTCTTGTTTGCGAGTGAAACAGATCTGCCGCATTTTACACTTCAATCCTACATATATTACACTGAAAGATTTTTTTCTAAGAAATTATGTTTTTTCTATTTTCGTATTTTTTTCGTCGTCTCTCATCGCTTCATTACAGAGAATGTTCCTTTTGTGAACTTAATAATTGAGTGGCGAATGACTGTCGTCCAACGAATTACGGTTGAATTTTCTTTTATCACTTATATAACAATCGTATCAATTATTTGTTGTATATTATTATAACTTGCAATTTCACTCTGAGTTCTATTTTTTTTCGATAGCTATATACTGCTTAGAGTCTGTGGCAAGAGTCTTAAGGCGAAATGTTCATTGATTTTTCAGTTACCTACATGTAATTGATAAAAATCGACTGTCATTAACTAAGATTGGAATCTAGTGCTCTTTTCGAATATGTGACAATAATATTTCTCTAATTTTGGATTGATTAAGGATAAGTCAAATGCTTAACAGAATGAAAAATGACGTTTATACAGAATTTTATTTGATGTATTTTTTATATTTTGGCTCAAGCTTACTGAATGCGAAACATGAAATAAATCTTCATGAGCGAGTTTTGTGAAGCGAAATTTGTTCTGTAAAATAGTCTATGTACTTGACAGGTTGTTATTCTACATACCATGTAGTTCTCAGAAAAACCACAGATGACCTGTGTAGAACAGATTCAAAATACAATCTATACAAGTAAAGCATAGGGCGCAAAAATATGATTTCTCTGTAATGGTGTCATATTTTTTCCTGGTCATACTTTTCAGCTAAGTATCCCTCAGTCGAAGAAGTATTCTGAATATATATTAGAGAAGAGCGGATGAAACTGATTTGACATAGTTACTTTAGGTTCTCACTAATTACATGTATGTAACTCAACAATTAACAAACATATTGTCTTAAGACTTGCAGAAGAGTGTATTAACAATGAAGAATGAAGTGTTGTTTAGTGCCAAGATGACTCAACGACTATATTGGTACTTACCAATAATTTTTATTATTTCAACACGTGAAATTAAGATACGTCTTCATCTCAGCATTAATCATTTTGTGTGTAGTAGATTATAGCATTTACTTAAAGTCCATGAGTATCCACTCAAAAATTGTATTTTCGACTTTGACAATATTTTTCTCCTGGATTTTCTTATTCAATGCATGTATTCAATTTCATAGTTTCTTTGTCACTCTTTTTTTCATACTTATCAATTATTCTTATAAATACGTCATTCTTTGAGACCCATAAGGTTTGCTTGTCACTTTTATCTACTCTTTTTACAAGCGATGAGTAACTACAAATTACTTGCTAGTTCGTTTGGAGTGACACAATACCATATAATTATTTAATGCTACCGCTACTCTACTTAGATCAAAGAGACAAACAATATTTTAAGATTTGTTAAAAGTGAACAAAAATGTTTAGCAATCCAAAAATAAAGCCCTACAAATTCTATCCAACCATGTAGACATAATGTTGTTTGAAAGTGACATTTCTACCTACTGAGTTTTCAAGCAGATTATGCGAGTCGACAACACGAAGAAATATGAGAAAGAGGAAAAGATAAAGAAAATACGTTTTCTATGCGTCTTATGTGATCCGATAGTTCTTGCTCGTGATTGCATTATGATATAAATGTAGCAAGAAGTTATAATTAATGTAAGAGCATTGTGATATCCTGAAAATGAAAGATGTCACATGAGAGATGAGTACTTTCTCTACTGTATAAAGCTACCATAATGTATGAAAAAATGAAAAAGATACATTTATTTTTTTCTCACAATTTTGGTTATTCTGCATATGTGATACCTCTTTCAACTATCAAAAGTAACATTCTTTGATTACTAATGTAGTTCTGCTTGCATGACATATATTAAAAATGGAATGTAATTAATTCTAGCATTTTTTTTCTGCTCTGCTATTCTATTAAGGACATGAAGATGTGAACCATTAATTTTTAATTGATAGAACTCTATTTTCATTTTTATAATATCAAGCAAGTTGCATTAGTTTTAATCAGAACAGAACATATCTATTGGATTACATGTTGCGTATTGTCATGCATTTCAACGTCAATCTGTTAGAATCGCTAGAGAAAAATGCAACAAATACGCAGAGTAAAATTTTAGAATTGAATAGAAGTGATAGTTAATTTTAGTAGATGACTATTTTTGCATCTAAAATACTACGAAAAAGAGTTCTGTGAGACGTCGATAAGTAAAACAGAATGTTACGAGGTTTATTTTTGACAATACTCGGACCTTGCCTTTCAGGATCCTGTAAAATCAGGTAAGAAAATTATTTTTCCTCCAAAATGGTTCCTTACTGTTGGTTCCATATCTATAGTAAAGTGTCGGCATAGTTGGTTGACCGTCTTCGAGACCCAACATTAAAAACTGTAAGGATTCAATCTTCGACTACTTACAGAAGAAAACCTTATTTTCGTATGCTAAACAATGATGCAACGATCTTTTTCCTAGAATATGAATCAAATAGTACTAGTTTTAAAATATATGCTATAGAAAAAGCTTTTATTTTATGGAAAGAATGCCAAAAAACCTGTTAGAGATTGCTTTTCATGAAGATGCAGATTCTGGTATCATTAGATGTTCGGGCATAATTAATCAGTAAATGAATTCACACAATAAACTCATAAAACATTTTATTTCATTCAATAGTGAATTTGAACAATATATTTCGCAAGTTCTATTGCGATCGTTTTCAGATTTAACTTATTATGGGTCAATTGAATTCGACAATGTTTTCATTGTCGGATGTAGATATGATTGCAACAATAAATAATGCCACACTTCAACTCGTCCGTTATTGTTCAGTTTTTATCTTTCTTTTCGGTTCGATTGGGAATATTTTCAACGTGTTAATTTTGTCTCAAACACCATTTCGTCGTAATCCATGTGCTGTACTTTTTCTATTCTCATCCGTGGTTAATTTTATTGCTATTCTTTCTGGTCTTCTTTCTCGGATATTGTCTGGTTGGGGAGCTGATCTAACAGCAACAACTCGATTTTTTTGTAAACTTCGTGGTTTTGTTGTAAATATTGCAAGATCAGTAGCAATTTGGTATATACTTTTTGCTATAATTGATCGATGGCTTTTATCAAGTCTTAAATTACACCATCGACAAATGAGTTCATTGAAAAACGCTAAACGTGCCATGATTATCAGTCTCATGTTGGCTATTGTGGTTTTTTCACACATTATCTATTGTCATGAGCCAAATCTTATCAATGCTCCACAGAAATGTTATGGTATAACAATAGCATGCCGATTCGTGACTGATATATCATTTATACTTCTTGCTATTGTTCCTTTACCTCTCATGTTAATGTTTGGTTTGATGACTATCTACAATATTCGTCAGTCACGGGGTCGAGTAGCTAATAGAAATACATCAATCGTGACAAATACGGTGACAGCTACTACGAATCAACGACATCGAATGACCAAGCAAGATCAAAATCTATTAATTATGCTTCTTGTACAAATTTGTATTCTTTTCATATTATCTATTCCGTTGGCTATTCAGAAATTACACTCAGCAATAGTGACTGGCAGAACACCATCTGCGTTGCAAGTAGCCATTGAAGATTTGGTGTATAATCTTGCTCAATTACTTCATTTCGTAGCAAATGGAATGCCATTTTATATTTATACGTTGGTCGGCGGCAATGTCTTTCGTAAAGCCTTAGCCAAATTCTTCATCCATATAAGACATAAAATCTTGCATAGATGCCGATGATTTTATCTTACCGATTTCTTGTTTATTCAATTGGCATATTTTCTTGAAATTTATTTAGTCTCGTATTGTAACAATATAATATTCGTATAATAAAACGTTGAACAATATTCAAAAGCAAAGGGTATATATAGTCGAAGAGAACTATCGAAATGCACAGTACAAAATGACATACCATTATGAAAATCACATCGAATAAGTGAGATTACTGTGAAAAATTTTTGAGCACCAAGCAATACAATATTTAGTTTGCATATTTGTAAGAAACTACCATTGTATTGCTGTTTGTTCGTGATTATAAACCTTTTATCGTGCTTAAATGTTGACAAAAATTTTTTGACTTGTTTTGATGGTTTTTGTGTAAGATCATGAGGGAAATCTTGTCCAATAGTGAAACGCCCAACGAGAATTGGAGTGACAAATACCTTACAGCATTGCAAAAGTTTTTTTTTCTGTTTTATTCAAAACTAAAATCTTTGTGAGAGTATGGATGTTTTCACAATTGCTCTCTCACCAACGGCTTATGAACTTTTGCTTAGCAACTGAATACTACTGCTTCTCAGTGATGAGTAAATCTATTTAGAACATTGACTTTTTTGTGGTATTTACATATATGAGCCAATTTTGGTGCAATTATGATCTGCTTCTAGAAAAACTGCTCAGTCGATGTTTGCCAATTATGTTCATTTTTGAAATATATCCATAGACGATAGTGATCGATGAGTTTCTACAAAATTGTTCAAAAACTTTAGCTTCATTTTCGAAATATTAATTTTTTTTTAAAGACTATTAATAACAAAAAAACACATTTTTTGTTTTTTTTTCAGTTTTGAAAACAGTCATATTTTGTCAAGGATACTTTTGTTGGTCTTGAAGTATCTTTTATTATGAACGTAGCACAGGTTCCAGCATTTCGTATAAAAATATGAGTTGAATTTGAATGAAATGTTGAGAAGTTGACCAATACTGTCAAACATATAGACAAATTGCTTTTGTGCAACTGAATAACATATTCGAAATTATTCAGAAATTATTAACAATGTATCATCGTATGAAATAAGTTTCTATACACATTGAAGCGGCATACAATCATCTATGATCTAATGCATATAATTCCTTTGACAAGAAGCAAGAAAAATGTTGACTTCTAAACCTTTGTGGGAATATGAAATTTCATGGAAAAAAGTTTTGCTTAATGACATGATTGAAGTTTTAAATCACACATGGAGCTCAGTATTCTTATTGTACTTAGCTACTTAGGATCCCTATTCGAAAAGCTTAGGAAAGAAGAAAAAGAAGACTTTGTTTTTGAAGTCCTACCTGTGTTGCCCTTCAGGGTACTGAAACCACATATCTTGTTTTTTTCATTTTCAAAGGAGTTATCTATGTCAGACAGTAGAGAATCATGCCCTGATTCATACTAGATAAGAACTCTTCTCACATACTGACCCAACTTTATTAAGTTCTCTTTCTCTAAGAATAAGTCAATTTTAGAGTCATGTGAATTGATTATAACTCATTAGATAGAGTAAAGTATCTACTTTCGAGTACACTATAGATTATTCATTGTATGATGGTACTTCAGGATACTACCTTGGCTTTTTCGAACTCTTTCAGACAGACAAGCAAGCAGAAAGAACGATTTTTAAACACCATGAGTTTCAACAGTTAGAGCAGTGTTGTATGTCCCAAAAAACGCGTTTAAACGAATAAAGTCTAAATATCTATGACTATTGAAACGGAGTTTTAACAGTTTAGATGAGTATACTTGTAGTTGTTAGTGTCGATGTGAATCCTCTATTTAGCCACAAGGACGTACATATCTTGGTAAGATCAATCGAGTACTTAGGGTTACATTTGGGGTATTTCTATGTTGCAATCATTTCTAGAGCTTTCTTTAAGAGTCACTGGACGATTCCTATGAATTAGTTTGATGACTTCCACGGCACTTTCAAGCTGTCTGAAAGTGAGAATCGACTGGAGAACACATGTCTATCACTCAACTAAAGTGATGAGAGGTGTGGATGTGGGTATGATTGAACTGAATATCCCCACTTACACCCACATTCACACCCATACCCACAATTATTTGGTAAATTATTAAGACTAAATTTGATGTATTAAGATTGGAGAGAAATGAATTACAGAAGATATGTAACTGTTGTATTATTGAGAACTAATTGAAAGATCAGTGAAATCGGGCAAAAGAAAGTCTTCTGTTGAGGATATGAATGTTTGATCTTTTAGTTTTTATGTAAAAAAATCCAAGAATTGATCCATTGGATCGTTTTGATACTATTTATTGATTATAATCTACAATGCGGATGTATGAACGACTAAATCAAATCTTGAATGGAGGTCTGAATGTGTTGTCGATTTGTTGAAAAAGTGAATCTTCTAAATGAAAAAGTCGCTGTATTATATTGTTTATCTGCTGCGAAATAAGCATTCAGAATGGAATGTAAGCTGATAATCATAGTTTAATATGTTAAATGATATTGATAACATGCGCATTGCAGCAGAGCCTGCATCAGAGCTGGGCAAGTCAAGTCAAAAATACCTCAAGTCAAGTCAAGTCAAGTCAAGTCTGACTTGACTTGGTCGAAAAATTTTGAAGCTTGACTTGACTTGACTTGGCCGAAAAAATTTTAGTGCTTGACTTGACTTGACTTGATTAAAAAACTTTTAGGTTGTGACTTGATTTGAGTCAAGTCAAGTCAAGTCAGTTCAAGTCAAGTCAAGTCAAATCAAGTCAGTTCAAGTCTAAGTCAAGTCAAGTCAATTGACTGGCCTTGGTCAAAAAAAATTTGAGGTTTTGACTTGACTTGACCTGCTCAAAAAATTTTGAGGCTTTGACTTGACTTGGACTTGACCTGACTTGACTTGGACTTGACTTGGACTTGACTTGACTTGACTTGACTTGGACTTGACTTGGACTTGATTTGACTTGACTTGGTCAAAAAAATTTTGGGGTTTGACTTGACCTGACTTGACTTGGTCGGAAAAATTTTGGGGTTTGACTTGGTCGGAAAAATTTTAGGGTTTGACTTGACTTGACTTGACTTGAAAATTCTTTTACTGACTTGACTTGACTTGTGACTTGAAAATTCTTTTACTGACTTGACTTGACTTGTGACTTGGAAAGTCTCTGATTTGCCCAGCTCTGGCCTGCATTGTTCATCACTCCATGGAAAATAGCATTAGTTTCCATTGTTTTGTTGCTTTCATCTGTAGTTTATGATGTATCAATAGAAAAGAACGACTGTAAGACAAAACCTAGTACTTCGCATAGATCAGCAGATTTCTCAAGTTTTTAACAAAGTTCTGCATTTCCGACCGATTTTGGCAGGTAGTTAGAAGGCATTAGCTAAGCGAGGATAAGGATGTAGATATAGGCCCTCTCTTTGTTTGCGCCCTCAACCATACTCATACCGATAGAGAATATGTTATTGATACAGGCCTTCTAACTTGAAGAACGAAAAAGTGAATATATAAAAAAAAACATGGTGAAAGATAATCCAGATAGTTTCACTTTTGTATTTGCTTACCAATCAGGGATCAAATATTGAATATTAATATCGTTTACTACGACCATGGTCGTAGTAAACGACTAAAAATATAGACAAATCATTTATAATGCAATGTTGATAGATTTTGATTCATAAATCGATGTTTTTTGTCTTCTTATTCTACGTTATAATGCAAGCACTCTCAATATATAAACGTGTATGATTGATTTCACTTGATAATACTTAAATTCAAGAGTATGGGTGTAGTTTTGGATTTCATTCTCCTTTTTATTCACATTTACCCACACCCACACCCTAACAATAAATGAAACATGTCCTGTTTGAACTTTCGAACGTGAATCATGTCTTCATTAAATATTACAGAAAAAATACAAAACGCTTCAAGTTAAAAATAGTACATATTACGTACTTATCTTGACTCATCTTAATTTATTAAAACATCGTAATATAGCACAAAATGACTATGGATAGAAAGTCAGCGGCATTTGATAAATCATTATTCATCAAGCGATTCATGAATCATATTTGATCACGAAGAAAAATTGAAATCAAGCGAATAAAAGTTTATACAGTAATACTAGGCACCTGACATTTTTGAATCATCACCTTTGTCACATATTTACGTGTTTTTTTTTCCTGAAATTATAGAACCATCAGAGCCGAGAATAATTGATTAGTATTGCTCTTTAACCGTCATATACTACAGAACAGTTTTTTGTCAAGATTTTTTACTGTTCTTTTTTTACGTGGGGGTATGAGTCAATATTATTATTCTTTTTTTGTACCGTTATTTGACAATACTATGAAGCAAAGTATACATAGTCTTCTTTCATAGTAGTCATTGAATATACTTGAATGATTAACATGTGTATATTTATTAACAACAGACTAAAGGTTAATACTGTCATTTTCGTTCGAATATGTATTTCTAGAAAAGAAACAGTAATGTTCGTTAGAGTATTTCTAGAAAACTGTAGGAATCTCTTTTTTTTTCTATTTCATTCTGTGTCTCTGTTTCAATGTCTGTTAAGTAGTTCCATATCCTAGAAATACATTTAAAGTCGCTCATTATATTATTTTATCAACGCATGAAGTAAATACGACATCAGCTAGTCCAGTAATTTATCTCTTTGCGTCATATAAACATATATAATCAAATTGATTGAGATTGTTCTCTTGTAAAATACAACCGTTGATAAGTGTTTGAAGTAAATAGTAAGAGAATTAAACTCTCATCCTAGCTGTACAGAGACAGGCAAATATTCCTTTGACTTAGTCACAAAATACTGAGTATTGTTATTCGTCCATTGAAGGGAGGAAGACTAAGGAAGTTTTAGTCCCTTGAAAAAATATGCCATAGGATAGTATGGAGAAAATATTTTTGTTTTTTAGTGCTTAATTAACGCCCTTCTTCCGTCAGAGGTTTCCTAGGTACGCATCTATTCGCTCTATGACATCATTTTAACATCTACTATTATACGGAGTACATGATATTTTAAACGTTGATCCTGCAGGGATTATGATAAAAGTTTCTTTTTTCAAAATAATTTTATTGTCAATATCGCATCCTACAACAGATAAGTATTGTATTTTTATCTTATTTCAGTTTATTATCAAATGGTTTTCGAAAAATCTGGATTTGTACAAATATGGACATTATTTTCTGCGAAAGAAAAACGAAATATTATGTTTTATATTATTGGAATCATGCTTTATAAATTTGGATTAGAAGCATTCAATGGATCTATTGTAACACTTGCGACAAATCGTTATGATCACGATGCTATGGTTAGTGGAATATCTTCAAATACATTTGAACGAGTTGGATTAATATCTGGTCTTAATCAAGCATTTCAATGTATTGGTTCAATACTTGTTGCACCTCTTACTAAACGTTGGCCAACACGTACTGTATTATCAATTTCAATCTTTATATTTGCTTTATTTTCTGCTATTCTTCTAATTGTTGACGCAGCAACTGGTGGTCGCGTCCAACCACCGGATTTTGTACCAACAAATAATACTGTTTATATGTATTATGGTCGATATAATACAAATGGAATTATACCAATTTATTGTATAACTGGTATTGCTTATGGAATGGTTGAATTAATTCGACGAGTTATTCCAAGAGATATTGTTGGTGATAATGGTGAAAAATTACAAAAAATGGATGCATTAGTTCATGTTTTTTATGAAGTAGCCGGTGTAAGTGGAGCATTTGTTACAGGTCTTGTTTTGATTCCTCGTTTAGGCAATAATTATGCATTTATTGTTACGCCAATATTATTTACAATGGCTGCAATTATTTGGCTTTTTATTAGTTCATTTGGATCAAATATGAATACATCCGATAATGAAATTATGTTGACAAATAAATCAAATTATTTTAAATCAGTTCTAGAAGGATTTGTTCTTTTTGGAAAATCATTTTTTATTGGTGCAAAAATTATATTTACTCATCGAAAATTTATATGGTTATGGACTTGTTATTCATTGACACTTTATGCACATCGTTATATTGAAAATGGTATTGCTCCACAAATAGCTAAACGATATCTTGGTCATTCTGAATGGTCACAAATTATTGTTGGTGGTTCGAATTTAGGTGAATTACTTGGTGCTTTATTTATATTTATTGTTGGAAATTATATTAAAACACCACTTCCTTGGTCTCGATTAGATGCATTAATATTACTTATTGTTTGGTATATTCCATATTATTATCCACCTACAAATGATGTTAAAATTGCTTGGATTATTGCTGCAACATATCTTCCAATTGGTTTTGCATCAGCTGCTGATGATATTGCATTGAATTCATTTATTCAATCATCTTTAAGTAATTTAGAATTACAACATAAAAATATATCAGCATTAGGTGCAGTTGCAGCATTTTTATATTCATCTTATATTATTATTTATGCTATTTTAAATCCACTTCTTGGAAAATATCTTGATAGTGTGCATGAGTCGACTAAAACTATTCGACCAGCATTTATGAATACAGTTGCTATTCAAATGACTGTGATTGCAATATTAGTGTTTGCATCGACATTTATTCCAAAAGGTGCTTTTTCATTCAATCCAAAATTTATTGATAATGATAATTCAACAGATACAATTGATAGCGAAAAAAATATAAATGATAATGATCAAGTTACGAAAGAAAAAGACATAAGTTCAGATTTGATTTCTCATTTTTGAAACAAATTCTCTTGTAATTATTTTTATTTTTTTTTTTTTTGTGATAAATAAAGTTAATCAATGATAGTTAGAATGAATAAATGAATTTCAAATCTGTATTTAAAATTTATTTATATTGATAGAAATACAAAAAATATCGATTATATATTCTTCTAGTAATTACTTATAAATTAAAAATTAACTAATATTGTGCTAGATTTTTCTTTCTAATTCATGAAATTGTATTGGTCAATTTTTTCGAATTTTCAAATCAGAAAAAAAGCAACATTTTTGAGGTGTTCAATATAATAATGACTATGAGATTCGTCTCTCACTTTATACTTATACAATCCAACTCTTTCGCCATATTTCATACATCATAAAACAACGCATATATATAGGCTAGAAAGTATGTCTATATCTGAATTAAGAAGAGATCAAGAAAGAAAATTTTCTAGTAGAAAAAGAATATAAGATGATAAGCAAGCAGATTAAGGATTTTGATAGTATACGATTTTTGACAGCTTTCATCTTTTCGTTTTATATTTGGAAAGAATGTATTTTGTGTGTTCTTATTTTGCGAACATAAAAACCGAAATTTAAAAATACCAGCTTATGTCACATGTTAAAGTACTTTCAAAAATTCGATTTTAATATGATTTTCTCATAACTTACTTTTTATTCAGAAAAATTGAAATACTTCCCACTCGATTCAAGATATAAAATAATAGTTTTTTTTTGTTTTATCTGGTTTAAATGAGAGCAAAATTTTGTTCGATCAGATTTCATATAACTCATTTCTATGTGAAGAAAAACGAGACTTAGTACTATAAAATGACTTTTTTTTGCTTATTTTACTATAAATAACCAGGAAGTTTGCTTTCGTTTGGCATATCTGACTGAAATTCTTCCTAGAACCGTTTATCACTAGGATTACTCATTCCTGGAAATTTTAGTCTGAATGAAACGTTCTAAGTGGAAAATCTATATTAAGGAGGGTGTGGGATATGTGGTTGTTGATGTGCTGAAATATAATTATAATTAATAAATCCTCATTAAATAAGTAAACTCCGCAGAAAAGATGAATGCGGAAAAATAAATCTCAGTATCCTCTCACATGCACATCCATATCCTCAGAAGTTCATCGGATACATCAGCTTGTATATATCTTCAATAATTCAAGCGAATCATTTATTTGTTTTTCTCGTATGGTGTAAGTGTGGCCGTCTGGGTCTTTTCATTCACTCCACACACTATCGTGAACATTTGATGAAATAAAATTGAAAATATCTCCTGATCGTTTTTGAAGTCAACGTGGCTAGTTACGGTTGTTTAAGTGTACGTGCGATTGTATTTTCATTTCACACCTCAGCAGCAAAAGCCACATCCATACCCAACCTTCACCACCACGGTCAGACACGCATAAATACACGCCTCTTTCTATCCATTTTCACACTCACAACCATACCCAAAATTCACCATTTGATCGTGTATTTACTGTTTATATCGATTATAATTGGGGCATTATTTTCAATTAAAAAATAAATATATATTTATATTTATAAATATCTAAAACAAATTAACGACTAAATATTGAGTCGAAAAACCTAATATGTTAGTAATGCAATTATTTTCATGGTAACAGAAGCTTGTCAATCAAAAAGTGGCCATGAGAGCCAATGAACTCAACGAAAACAAACAAAAACACAATCAATACGTTTCGTGAAAAAGCTTCTAATACAGGTTAGTTTTTATTGTCTAGTGTAAGTTTTGTATTTTCCATAATGAATGTTGTTTAGATCACATGATTCATCTAAATTATGAAAGTTTTCACAGATTATCTTAGATGTATATCAGTAGAACATACCTAAATTGGTATTAAGCGAACAAAATCTGATATGAATGCTGATTCATATTTATGCTGATATTTTGTAATCTGTTCTATTATACGAACAGAATAAAATTGTTTGTTTTTTTACTTGTAGCTACTCATCATAGATTGAGTATAGTCATGGACGAATCAGAAACCAGAAATTATAGATGCCGCATGCAAAAGGACTTATTATATTCATTGAAATTAGTTGTGTGGCTAATAAATACCAGTAAAATGAGTAATCACTGTATATGAATAAAATCTTGATATCGCTAATTATCCTAGCCGCTCTTCTAATGAAGATAACAAATTTTTCGAACACAAAATTTTCTAAAAAAATAATTTTTAATTAGAAAGTGGACAGTATTTCTATTTCAATTCAAATATAATACAAAAAAATCTCTCTAGTTTTTAGTAATAATTACTCACAATTAAAACCTCTCCTAGTTTCGTAATCATTGTCACTCATATCTTCGTACCGCAACAATCAATATGCTGATGCCGGTTCGGTACGAATTTGAAGGTATGGATTTTTTCTTCAACCATATTAATCGTTGCACTCACCCAACGATTGATACACTCGTACCATGTACGATAATTTTGAAATGATCTTGTGATCTCATTAGAAGAACTCATTTTTGAATGCTGATTTGAAACAAGCACTAACAAAAGTAATTTATTGGGCATCGATTTACTTCTAAAATGAAATAAGAACATGGAATCATCCTATGTCAAAGACACGCTTTTGCATATTTATGTCTTAGGATCAGGTACAATCAAAAGATCTGAAACTCTTCTTGTTAAGACCTAGTTCAAGTTGAAATTCAAAAATGAGTTTTCCTGAAGGTAACTACGGTATTGATTTAAAATTTATCATAATACGTGGAATATTTCTTTCACAAGACATTCATAGCTTATTTCGATCTATAGAATTCACATATTCTCGAGTCAATAGCAGCCTATTAGTTGAACATGGAGTAAAAGACATTTTAATCTTCGTAATATTTATGATTAAGATACAAAGGTCTTTTTATGTTTTAAAAGCATAAGAGTCAATATCGGATTGCATATTCATCTTGAGAATGATCTTTAAATGTTTGGGTCAAGATATTTACATCAATAAAAGTTTTATGAGACAAAGACATTGCGAATAATGATTTCAAGCTAATTAGTTTAATATAAAAACTAAAGTTTTAGTTAGATGTTAGGAAGTTATATCCAATGTATTATATAAATGTCTTTCATCCAAGGGGGAAAAAGCGAGACTCACTCTACTCCAAAAAAAAATTGGAGTACAGCTGGAGTACAGCTGGAGTACAGCTGGAGTACGGGTGGAGTACAGTGGAGTACAGTTGGAGTACAGCTGGAGTACAGCTGGAGTACAGCTGGAGTACAGTTGGAGTACAGCTGGAGTACAGTTGGAGTAAAGTTGGAGTACAGTGGAGTACAGGTGGAGTACAGTGGAGTACAGGTGGAGTAAAGTTGGAGTACAGGTGGAGTACAAGTGGAGTACAGTTGGATTATAGCTTGAGTATAGCTGGAATCTATCCAGACTACAGCTGTAGTATAGCTTGCGTACAATTAGACTGTAGTGCAGTAGGAATGGTACTTTAAATTTTCTTTATAGTTAAAGTAGCGCACTTTAAGCTTTAGCTTTTATAATTAAAGTGACCATTCTTTACACTAACTTTAAACCTTTTAAAGTTAAAGTACACGTTTTCCTATGAAATTAAACTTTTCTTAAACATTTATAAAACTCGATAAACATTCATGAAAGTACCCATAATTCTCCATGAGTCGTGTGACGAGACCATCCATAGGTGGTACTATGTAAAAAACGTATTCATAGGTCATTCACTATACAATAGTGGTGCTATCCATAAGCCACCAACTGCGATATAAGAGGAAGAGGTTTCAATACTTCAAGTACTACTATATAACTCGGTACTTATCGGTTATCAGCTACTATATAATTGGGATATCGATAATCTTTCAATGGTTACAGAAAGTGTGTATTCATTAACATTCGTGACGCTGATTGTAGAGATGCTCATAAATGGTCATATACTACCTAATGCGGGTACTCATTTCTGTCTATCAACTACTAAAGTGAGCTTTTGTAGTTCATCACGAACTGTTTAGAGGTAGTTTACATAAATCCTATGGAACACAGACATTATTGTTCATATTTCTTCAGAGCTTTCAGAGAGAAAGTAGTGAGCGAAAGGCAGCTCTTTGATGTTTGCGTGTAATTATCGCGTACAGGACCTATTGTGGTCGTTGAATACTCGTTCTGTTCATTTACAGTTTATCAAAATCACGATAATCTTTTAATCCAATTGAGATCACGCTACATCGTCTCTTCATCGGGTTCTGTTTTACAATTTTTGTTAGTTTATTCGTATTATATTATTTATTTTATACATTAGAATAGTATCTTTCAAATAATTTCTGTATCTTACGTAGACGTGGTCCATGCTTTGTGCGTTTGTGTTTGTGTTTGTTTAAATAGCGTGTTTCTGTCTGTCCAGATAACAAAAATATTTATACATCGATTTTTTCTTAGTCTGCATATCTAGTAACAATCTTGAGTGTGACTATTCTGAATCCGTTAGGGAACCACTAAGTATGCAGTCTAATGGGAACATGTCGAAAAGTAAATAATGAAGTCAAAAAATACCGAAAATTATTATGTCTTCTGGACAAAGACGATTCTAATTACTTATAGTTTATTGTTGCTTTTTTATTGCTTCTAATCTAGACTTCTATCCAATAGTAATAGTGATGAGAATTAATTGATATAAATGACTTAAAAGAGTTGGACGAAGAACCATCATATAACTAAAATTCTATCGTTACGACTAAAGTTGCTACGTCTTCAACACGTATAACTCTCCCACAATATATAGCTATTTCATTGAACAGTTCATAGAAACTTAAATATTTACGAAGAGAAGATGAATATTTTCTTTTATAATGAATAAAATAAAATAAACTTCACTACTGAGTATTGAAAATGTATAGCTAATGGGTATTTTGTTTTGTGAAAATTTATGAGAAAGACTAAAACAAGGGAAAATCATTGCCATTGAACATCGTATAGATAATCTTGGCAAATGATACTATGATAATGTTATAAATGTTATAGGGCAGCTAGATGTTTTGTTACTTATAGTTGAGGAACGGAAAAATGACATATTATCGATCTTATTGATCGGTTATATTTAATCTTCTCTGTCATAGCGTTAACACTGGTTCATCCTATAAACTATGTTCTTTGCTATTAAGAATTCCCTAAAACATTAAACAATCGCTTTCATATGTATATAATGTTTCTAAAAATTTTTCTTCGAATACATATTTCCCTTTGAACATTTTTCGTATAAGTCAAAGATCCTCTAGAGATTCATACATTTTTTCATGATGAACTCATTGAGTCATAAAGAAGGTTGTACCTACGGACCTGATAATTCTGACGTAATGCGCTCCACAATACTCTGAGGTTGTGACAAGATTGCTATTAAATTCCTCCTAGTATCTTGCCACGATCACACAAATGTCTTTGAAAAGGTATTGCCACAAAATTCTAACATCCTAATAAGGTTGGAACCATGATTCTATCAGGATATGTCTAGGTTTAGGTGTTGTTTCAGTATTCAAAAGAGCCCATGTACTTATACCCAAAAGCTTTTGTTTTGACGAAAACGTTTATGGTAATTGTCGTTGCTGGCTTATGTAAAAAGTAGAATGAATCCTTATATGAAGATCCCAACCTATATCTGACGAAAAACTGACAAAATCTTGAGAAAGTCGACGTTCCTTTTCTTCTAATAGGTTCTCTGAAGTATCAGTACTCAATCCTAAAATCGCCCTATCTGAAGAGCTAGAAAAAGTCAGAGCAGGAACCTGAATAAATTCTATTATGAATCTGTCTAACTGAAATATTCCTAAGTAGTAACACGAATTGTCAGGAGTTAAGGCAGAATCCTTTCGAAAACTTGAGAAGATCCTTGCTTGTAATTTTCGATTGTACAAGAAATTCAGAAGGTTTCTAGATAAATGGAGAAGGTTAAGAATAGAGTCACTGTTACCAGATCATATTATTTTAATATCCAATCACATAATAATAGTAAATGACTGCTAACAATTACTAAGGTCAAATGTTATGACACAATTAAGGAGCCCAAGGCTAAATGGTTGCAGATTAGTCTGGCTAGTCATGAAGATACTGTATAAAACAACACTGCGAATAACAATTTTGTATAATGGTGAAGAATTCCAGCTTCCAGATTGATTAAAGCCACGTTTGAGCTGGGAAAAATCAAGTAATAGATCTCGCAGTGCCATGCTATGCCTTCTTGAAGGTATTAGCAGCATAAAGTCACCACTCCGAGATATCCAGGCAAGACTATGAGAAGCGATCCTACTACGCGATGACATTGCGGGGCCGAATTTTCCGACTGTTTAATAGGTGCTGATGAGTTCCACACACTTCCTCATGGTGTCCACGCACCGTTATTCGTACTTCTTTATCATATCTCTGAAAGATTTGCAACCAAGCTATATACTTCATGAAGGCAGATGAGTACTACCGGTGTGCAGCCAACGTTGACATACATGCAATGCAACGGTGTAATATACTGCATGCACTGTTGTACAGGATCTCATTTATATACTGCTTGATGAGGCCAGGATATCTGCGTTATATAGTAGATGATTACATATGAATGACCCCCGTTACACGGCGCATGTAAAGTTATGGATACTTTTATAAAGGTTTATCCACTTTTATGAATTCTTAAGAAAAATTTGTTTTATAGGAAAATATTCGCTTCAATGTGAAATTTTTTAAAGTAAAGGCTTAAAGTATGCAGGCTTAAACTTTAACTCTTAAAGGTTAAAGTTATGTTTCAAACGTTAATGTTTAAAGCTTAGTATTATTTTAAACTTTAACCTTAACTTTCAAAGTTTTAAGGCGCAATTTAAAGTTTAACCACTTTAACAGGCAAATTTTAATGCTAAAGTGCCACCCATATTTGCGACAAACGACAACTGAATTATTTACTTGTCTTTCGAAGTTAACAGAGCAAAAAGCATCCTGTAATACCCGTACTTTATTTCCAAGTGAGTTTTATTCAATAGACTCAAGTTGATATTTCCTAGTACACGTCAATTAGACATAATATCACTAAACTGTTTTGAAGACAGTAATATAACCTCAGAACAATATTCAGTTCCCTTAACTGCAGATCTTTCGTGTTACTTCCGCTGAATGTAAGCTATTAATTGAATACTGTCAAGCAAGAACCACAGTAGAGTTTGTAACAGAAAAGCAGAGATAGAGTGCAGATGGAGTACAGATGGAGTACAGGTGGAGTACAGTTGGAGTACAGCTGGAGTACAGCTGGAGTACAGCTGGAGTACAGCTGGAGTACAGTTGGAGTACAGCTGGAGTATAGTTGGAGTACAGCTGGAGTACAGTTGGAGTACAGCTGGAGTACAGCTGGAGTACAGTTGGAGTACGCACTCTTGGAGTCTCGCTTTTTCCCCCTTGCTTTCATCAGATTCTTTTTACAGTCAGTGTTATTACTTCACATCAATTCCATTTCACCTTATAACATATCAAATTATTTTCCGAACACATGGAAGTTCGAAAGTGATGACTTACCTACAAATTTTGTAGATCACATCTTGAAGAAGTTCAACTCCATCATTACTCACTCATGATCTCGGCTATTTTATTTTTAGTTAAATGAAAATACAAAGAAAGAGGCAAAAAAACAGTCATTGAGTTTTTAAAATGTTTTATAACATTTTAATACATGCAACTAATAAACTTTTTTTCTTATAGATAATGAGACAGAAATGAGACAATCATACAAATGAATGAATATCATGCGTAATAAAATTCTACGGTTCGTTTGATTTTACAACTATCGTTTGAATATTTTAATTCATTGATAAATAAAACACATTCAATGTAAGATATAATTCTAGTATAGTTAGCAATTATTTCGATGGTTTATAGTATCTACTGATGTGAGGGTGCTAGGTATGGGTATGGGTGTGTAGAGTGAGTGTGAATGTCTCCGCGCGTCTTTTCGAAACCAAGATTGCATCTCATCCACATCCATACCATATTTTATTGGTTGCAAATCAGATTATTGATAGAGTTGTTCACGATCTTATAATGAATATAAATTCATAAAGGCACAATCAAATGGTTTTGATTTATCAGTTGAATTACGATTTGTTATTGTTTCAGGTTGCATTTATGCAAATATTTCATGATTATAAAATTGACGATTATCATATAAATCTTATATAAATGAATGATCACGATGTAAATAATAAAAATTATTAGAATATGTAAAATTTAATGGACGAGAGAATATGAACATATGAAGAATATGTTTAGCTACATTTGATTGGTTTCACTAAGTTGAGTGCTCTATAAATTGATAAGAATTGTATTCTATTATATTTTACAAATAACATGATGAATTAGACAATGCTATTAATGAAATGCAATCTGTTGAGACTTTTTTTGCAATCGATTAAATTATTTTTTCATTAAATTCTTCTGAATCGATAATCATTCATTTAAGAGATGTCAAAAAATTTGGAAAATGTTGTTGAATATAATTAGCATTGTTATTATCTTCAAGAGAAATATTTAAGTTCAGTTTGATCGATTTTTTTTCTTTTATTGAATTCGATCGTTGAAGTACAAGTGTTACTTTGATAGATTTTATTTTAAAATAAATCTGACTGGATGTGGGTGGGTGTGAAGGTGGATGAAGAGATTACCCAAACCCATACCCATACACACATCTTAAAGGAGATCTCATTTTTGATGTAATGTTTTATGATCATAATTATTTTTCATCCAGATTAAAGTGATAATAAATGAGGGTTTTAAAATTTTGTTTTTGACGTCTAAACTGACTTTATCGATGCTTTAAATTACAATTTGAAACTCATTTTTCTGTCTAGATGGGGTATGGGTGTGCTGTGAATGGTTATGAGGTCGGCTCGTTATTCTCACCCATCTTCATCATTCAGATAACTGTAAGTTGCTTTGTAAGATTTTTTTGTACGGCATCCCATTTGTCGCAACTCACGTTTTTTTCCTTTTCTTCACTGTAGCAAATTCTTTTACAACAGAAAAAGTGATAACAAAATCGAAACCATAATCTCGCATGACGGTAAGGATCACGTGCTCTCCGACTATACAATACGCAAGTTTTCTAGGTATGTGCTGCTTCGTTTAAATTAGAGAATATATTCAGATAATAAAACTCGCTTAAAACTGAATTAAAAAGAACAAATTTTAAGAAAAAGAAAACTAATGAGTGAATAGCAACAATGCAAACAAAAAAAAACTAAGACGCTCGTTGAAAAAATCAAAAAACATTCTGTTCAAAATACAGAGATTCGAGGTGTCATTACTCTGGAAACCGATTATCCTGCAAAACAGCTATAGTCTACGAAACATTTTTCACTTAACATATCATGTATTAGTTTAACGACACTAGTGAGAAAATATGAGTTCTACATTTCAGCCGTGCAGGGTCTGTCCTAACAATCTTTTTTGCGCCATAATGCAGCTACCTATAACTATGTGGATCGTACAAAATAAAGTATACAGTCTTTTAAAACTTTTTTGTCTTTATTATGGTACGTTTTACAAAAGCGAGACGTTCACAGTACATAAACCGTAGATGTATAAGTTGTAAAGATATTGTTTTTGTATCGTTAAAAAACAGTATGAAAAGTGTAAAACTTAACCATCACAAAAATCAGGATTTTGGCTTTGTATGTTTCTATAAGTAATAATGTACCAAATTCATTCAAAATGATAAATGATAAAAACTTGATTTTTCAAATTTTCTTTACTTCGAAATCTATTTTGAAAAACGCTTCACTCAGAGTGAAAAATCGTTTGTAAAGTTTCTGAATGATTTTCATCATGAATAAGTACTTTGTTTTCAAGGTTGCTTCCGAAGTAAAGAAACACTGGAAATTAAGACAATATTGATTAGTTTTGAACTTGGTAATGAATATATTTAATGAATTCCTAATAGAGCTCAATCTTCTCAGGTGAATATTCTGTAAACATGTATAGCTTCGATTTGTTATGAGACGTACGTGTATTTTGTCATACAATTAAATAAACTCGATAGTTATAACTATGAGGATTTTAACTTTCTCCAAAGACTTTAACAATGAGTCAGCAATATCAAATGATTTACAGAATTTTAAACAGGATAAAAATAATTGTTATTCGATAGAAATTTTCTTTTTTGAAACATAATACTTCGATCAATGGGTATTTCTCATTCGAAAAATACCAATCACAATGAATGTGACAAGAACAAGTTCAGTAATCTATATAAAGCTTGTTTGGAGAATGATATTGATTTAGTTCAAGCATTACTTGCAACATCATCTTGTGAAATGATAAATACCATGAAATTAATGATAGTACAGCTCTATACGTTGCTGTAAAATGTGGTCATACAGAAATTGTTCGTCTTCTTTTACATGATTATAGAGTATTTAAACATTTATTGGATAGGCAAAACTGTACTGCTTTTGAATTGGCTCAAACTGATGAAATTCGACAACTCGTTCAACAGTATTTACTGTCACAGAATCTGACGAGAAGGGATATATTCCTTGTGGATGAGTAGAAGGCCATCAAAATTATCCATCTTTTCTAGATGAACATACTCATATTGTTTATCAACATCCTAATGGTCTATTCACACGTTTTTCTGATAAAGTAATGCCTCACAAACCAGATGATGATCAATTTATATCGAAGAGAAGCGACATCTTATTAAATTTGGTTGATCAACATATCGATTCAACCAACAAGCAATATCAAAAAGCAAAGATATTAGTTAAACAATATTATCAAACTAGTCGAGTAGATTCATGGATTCGATTGTACACACTTGAAACACCTTTTTTATACGTATATCAATCAAAACAAAGAAACCAGTGAATGTCTTGCATCGCCAATTTACTATTCACTTCGTTTTCTTTACTCACGTGCATTCAAAGGTCGTTGTTTTCGCGATTTAAGTATGACAATGAAAAAATTGAAAGATTATCAATGGGCCCAAGAAAAGACTAGCCGCTATTTGGTCATAAATACAGTTTGTTCAGCAACGCAAGACATAAAATTAGCGTAGAATTTTGCTCAAGTACGAGCATTTGATCAACGTAGCCCAGTATTGGTAGTATTCGAATTTTCTAGTAAATGTTTGACAGCAATTCAACTGGAAAAGTTATCCAATAAATTACTTTCAATATCAGAAATCGAGAGCGAACAAGAACTGTTAATTTTACCTTGTACTACCTTTCGTGTGACAAAAGTTGAACAAGATTTATCAAATACATCAATATATTTGACATTTTATCTACACGTTAAAGAGATTAACGATTATTATACCATTCTAGCACAAAACATTTCCAAGTACTGATATTATTCCCGTTTACTATTTTTAACTTGTTAAATTTCTATAAATGAATATGTAAACCATGTTCGAACATGGAACAATAGTTTGATTCTTTCAAAGTCGTTCTCAAGCAACACTTACACATAATTGTAGATAAAGAGATGATCTTAGAACATGGCAATGAATTCACATTGACTTGAATCCTTTGATTTTGACATAGTTCAATGTCAAATTCATCTTTAGATACTTTCAATTCCTGTCATCACAACAAATCAGTTGTTTGTATCTAGTAGAAGAATCTCTTTGATGCAATTTAAAATATTAACTTTGCCAGAGAACTTTCCATGACTATCAGTGGCATTGTTGATTACAACAATCTTTCAATTCTCTCTTATTTATTCAAATTTCAAACATTTATTCATTGACAGAATTCTTTCATGAAAACTATCTCATTTATTACAAACGAAAACATTTCCTAATTTGAATTATTTTCAATTGACGAAGTTTTTTAAAAATTCACTCAAGAACAGGGTGTGGGCATGTATAGCCGATGAGAAACTCAGTATAAATACCAACATCCAACTCCATACCTATACACCCACACCAACACCCTATTTGTTTTTGTTGTAAATGAAATATTGATAATACTGTTGGTGTTGTATTTAAACATTTATACATAGCAACTATTTCGAATCATGATGTACTAATTAGAATATTTTTTGAAAAGGAGAATTTCACTTTCATGACTAGGTTAATGACGTAATATTGTTCAATTAATCATAAAAATAAAAGAAACTTTGGATATATCAATACGTAAAATTTATAGAGCTTTTGTTTATAGCATGCTGATTCTGATATGTCGCAAAACATTAACATCTCGAGATGGCTACATACTTTTCATCAGTAATACTCAAATAATTCTAGCGAGAATCTAAAGTTTCTTAGCTACATCACTTTTAAATCAATTGTTCATGAAAAAGTGCTAGAAAACGAGATATCCAATACGGGTATGGGTGAGTTTAAGATTAGCACTCACACCTACACCCTCAAACTCTCTCATCTTCTTAAAATTGCACAAGTTTTGATGATTAAACCACGATATTTCAAAAACAATGATGTAAGAATTATTTACATGAAAATTATTCATATATTTTTTATTTCTAAAAGTGATAAAAAAAACAAAATTTTAACGATTTTGCTATAGAAATAATTTTAGTATTTCCAAGGCATGTTATCTAAGAGATACTTTAGACTGATTAGTATAATGTGTGACCTATTTCAAACGAAATAAGAAACTAGATATAACCATTTAGTTGGTTTCAACTCTTTCACAATCTATCTTATTTTATTAGAGAAACTATTTTAATACACAATTACGCCAGTGTTAAGTATATTATTTTAAGAAAGATATTAATACAATTCTTGAAAGATTACACTGTGTAATACGATCCTGTTACTGCTGTTAGGCACAGTGAGATTATCTTATTTTATTTGGTTTAGAGCAAATTTCTTTCAGCTTATATTTAATTGCTCAGTTTTTTAAAACGAATGCGCAGTATGTTTGTTTTTTGATTACGCACTTAGTAACTTTTACACAGTAAAAAAAGAATCAGTTTTAGCGTAGTACATAGTTTGAAAAGCTCAATAATTAATTTAAAGGAACCTATTCAAAGATGTGAGTATGATTTGGATATCTTTCTTCCTGACAGCAGTACCTGTAGACATATCTAAAAATTGTTATTTTATTGCACACACAATTAATTAACTACGTAAGTATAATAGTTACTGAACACTAAATTTTATACTGATGACCTATATGTAATATTGAGCAGCAAATTATACTGAGTGTTTACAAAATAAAAAAGTATTGAGCATTTAATTTTATTCTCATGTCTTTATCATCGTTTTGTTTAATCGTTGAGAAATGCAATGAGCAAGTAGTACATATATTATAACAAGACGTTGGTAAGGATATTTGTCACATCTGGGATTGGGTCTCTAAATTTTACCAATATACTTCAATAAATCCTTTACATCATGTATCACAGAGTAAATTAGATAATTATCATCTAGATCAACATCAAGAGCAGTGACACGGTAAGTGTTAATTGACAAAATACATTACATCTTTTTTCATTTCGATTAATCCTTCAAGCAATTTCACCTGTAAGTGTTATTTCATCAGCTATATTATGATCTTTTGTATTTAAATTAATATTAGCTATAATTTTATCGGTAAAGATAATTGAAAAAAAAACTATATTTTGATATTGACGTAAGTGGTAAAAAGAATCATCTCTTTCAATTATGTGAAGCTCATAAGAATATATCAACAAACGATGTCGTTTACGGAAGTTTATACTAATTATATTTTTCGAAATAGATTCACAAGGAAGTTATTCCGATGTTTAGAGGATCTTTGTTGTTAGTTTTTTTTTTGGGCAGTTTTTAAAGGACGTATTAGGAATTCTTTTATGAAAAATTATTTGACATCCTCAATTTTATTTCAATATAACGCACCTTTTTTTTTCTCTTATAAAATTCTTCATTTTTCTGTATTGCGAAGAATCATCATCGAGTACAATGTAAGATAATATATTGATTCTAAACAAAAAGTTTTCAATTGTATTCACTATTTTGTTTTGTCTCTACAGAGATATATACGAAAATGAAGATTCAAAAGAAATAGTTTTTCTGTTTGAGATTAATTTTTTCTAAGTGATATACACATTAGAAGGATTCTTACATGAACTTTCTCAACAATAACTCATCGTTTCGACGTGAATTAACATTTAGTTAGAGGCACTCATTCATAGAGACGAGGTTATAGAAAGACTTATTTAAAAAAATTTTCTGTATAAAGTGAATTCATTTGATAAAAGAGTTAATAACAAAGCGAAACTATTGTTAAAAAGTAAAGTGAATTGGTCCATATTAGCGACTATCAGTTCTTCTTGAAGACTTTTTTTAAAGACAGTGGATTAGGATATGCATTAACATTAAAAGCTTTATTTTGATTGATAAGTGTATTAAATAGTATTAATTTATATCAAGATCAATCCTAATGTGACATGCTTTTCATCCGACAATCAGATATTTTAATCCATTGTTGACTCTTGATTATGGAGAACTAAGGTTAGTTGAATCAAACCGAACTCTAACTAGTTTTTGAAAAATGAATCTGAACCAAGCCGAACTTGGTCCAACAAAACCTGGTTCGATCCGATCGTCAATACAAACTAATGAAAACGCAGGTGCATTTGTATACAAGACTCAAAAATATAGAAAACAATGTTCAAATAAATGCGACTCTAACATATGGATTTGAGTGAGCATATTCTCGTCATATATGTACCTACAATATATTAGAGTACCACTATAAAACTATGATAAAACTTCTTTCAAATCTCGCTTCGACTTCATTCTTATATTCATGTTAGCAAATTATAGCTACTTATTTATTTTACTAATGATGCTTGCGATGTTTTCTATACTTTTGTGCACTCTCTCAATTACCAGACGGGATATTCTTGAAGCCTTCGCTAAATTTTATTTTTTTGATGAAGAAAAAATGTTGTAGCCATAATGCTTTTCAAGTATTGTTCGCTTTGCCTTACTTAACTAAGGAGAAATAATTTTAATTGAGAGTTTTTCGACACTACTTCTTACTCTTCTGGTTTTGGTTGATTGAAATTGTAGTCTGTACTCTAGTATTCTAGTCGAAGTCGAACAATCTCATATTTCGATGCTATCAGAACCTTTGAGATTCCATAGCGTCTCATTGATCTATACAAATAGGCGTATGGAAATCATTTTCGAATTCCTATAGTGCTATCATCTGATCGGATTCTGCACGACTTTGATGAAATTCGAAGGAACTCAAGCTCCGAAAACCCTATCATATGCAACTCCAGTCATTGTTAGGATATTCATCGTATTTCCACTGTCGTTTATGATCATTTTATGACAATAGAATCCTACCGGATTCCTGAGATAGGATTTGTTCTACTGGGTTTATCTTACAGAAAATCAAATTTAAGTCAAAGAAAAATTCTCAACATGTATTAAAGAAGAGATAAGGCTGACTCTGACGAACTTTTTTGTATTCTTAAGGTACTGTTATTAGCTGAATAGTGAACAAACTCTTGTATATTGTCTTCTAGTATAAGTATCATCTTTGACTCTCTTGCATATTCAACTCAACTCTAGTCGATTCTTTGCCAGTGAAATATGCCCATCACATATACGGGCGGTGCTCAAAATTATGATTTTAGTTAATTACTTTTGATTTTCCCCAACTACATTTAGATGACTGGAAAATCAATAGACATTTTGCCAGGAGACTTTGACAACAAGGATTATCAACAATTAGTAGTTAGTTGTTTTTATAGATAAGACAAATGATAGGTATGCCTTTAACAAACCCCTACAGGCACGTGTGATGAAGAAGAAATAGCATTGCTTAGTAATTAGACGAGTCGATACAGCCTGTGGTCGATCATTAACGATTATTGTTTTTCAAACGTTTGAAATCAAGGTAGGTTCTCATTTCAGCATTAACTATTTGATGTGTAGAAAAGTGCTCTATTTATTTAAAATCTTGAGTACTTTTTCAATGAACTTAACATCAAACAACCGTTATGAACGTTTTCTATGTTCAAAGACAAAATCGCGTATTACTGATTGACTGCTTTCATCAGTATTCACAGAACCGTTTGATTTCAAACGTTCGTTCTTTCTCTTTTTTTCCATACTTCTCGATTGCTCTCCTAAATACCTCATTGTTTAAAACTCTTGTTTAAGCATTTCTCATCTCGTTTATCTATTTACAATACCATGTAATCATTTGAATTATTCTGGTTAGACGAAAGAGAAAACAAACAACTTCACGATCTATTTAACAGTAACAAAAATATGTCTACATGAGTGCCATTCAACGATGCATAAGTGATGTTTTTTGAAACAGATATTTTTAACTTTTCAGCTTCCAAACAATCAATGCAAGTTAGTAGCGTCAAGAAATGCCAGACAATCATCTATATTGCATGAGAAATCAGTATATCATCTACTATAGAAGATGAATAATGTGTCTGAGAATACAAAGGAGATACATTTTTTTTTCTTTCATTATTCTCTATTTTCTACATATGCGACGTCTTTTTCTAATCTTAGAAATAACATTCTTTGATTGCTGATGTAGTTCTGTTTGAATGACATGATTAACAGTAAGATGTACATGTCATTCCTACATACGTTTTTCTAATCTTTTTTATTTTCAAAAAGAACATCACGATGTGAAACATTATTTTTTAATTCATATTTTAATTTGACTATGATTTGCTTGTCGAATCAGATGTTGGGTGTTCTCATGAATTCCTATATCAAACCAATTAGAGTCTCAAAAACAAAAATGTAACGGATAGACAGAGTAGCACTTCAGAACGGAACAAGTATGAGAGAAAATTGTATTAGATGATTTTCTCACGGCTATTCATAAACAACAACTAATTAATTGTCGATAGACATCGAGGGTATAAGCACAAATATGTGTATCCTCGATAAGTGCAAAAAAAAAATTAAAAAAGACATGACTCCGTGAGACGTTGCGAGCTGAACAAAGTGCCACAAGGTTTCTATGCAACTCTCGGCAGACTTGTGTGTTTAGATGAGAATATAAAAGGAACTAACAACAATTACAAATCTTTCTTTTTTCATGGTTAGAAATAAAGTGATGGTGTGTATGGTAATGAATGAGTTTTCTCGTATTTAGCCTCCATTAGTTTTTCCTCTTAATCTCTTGATCCTATCATTTTTTCTCACAGATACATTATGATATTCTAGACTAGATGATTTAAAAACATAATCGAGATCATTCTTCAATATACGGCAGGTTTATAAGTCAATTTTCGCAGTACTTTCCAAAATAACATTTTTTTCATAATCTGCTCGATAAGTTGGTAGTCATTATCGATTCAACGTATAATAACTAGTGTAGAGAGTTCTGAAAATAGAAAGAATTATTGATGATAAGAGTTTCATACAGGAGAGAAATTAACAGAATAGGTGCTGTGATAAATTTGAAAAGCAGTTAGAAATGCTGTCGATAAATTCATTTTATTTTGAAAATTAGTATCAGTTATTTAGGCAGTCAATAAGAACGCTTGTAAGAAATCAGCCATTTTGAAAAATTTTAAGAAAAGATTAGCGGTCATTTTGTCGCACCATGCTTATCATTGCATGAAAACTGAGTATGTTCCTTTGCATCATAAGCTTCCGACGTAATGATCTCTCTATAACAACTTGATACTCATTGGTAACAAAAACATCTAAAATTCGATTAAGGTCACAAGAATATAATTTTCAAGTACTTATAGAAGGATATATTATCTTAATTTGCTATGTAAACAATAATAGATTATCAGTAAATGAATTCGCACAACAAACCCATAACACATATTGTTTCTCATTCAAAAGGAAATTTTCACAGAACAATAAATTTTGTAAGCATAATTTCTATTGTTTTCAGATCACGTTTATCATGGATCAATTGAATTCGACGATGTCTTCAATGTCGGATGCAGATTTGATTGTTGCAATAAATAATGTCACACGTCAACTCGTTCGTTATTGTTCAATTTTTATCTTTCTTTTTGGTTCGATTGGGAATATTCTCAATGTTCTGATTTTATCTCAAAAACAATTTCGTTCTAATCCATGTGCTGTACTTTTTCTATTCTCATCAGTGGTTAATTTTATCGCTATTGTTTCTGGTCTTCTTTCTCGAATATTGTCTGATTGGGGAGCTGATCTAACAGCAACAACTCGAGTTTTTTGTAAACTTCGTGGTTTTGTTGTGAATATGGCAAGACCAATAGCAATTTGGTATATACTTTTTGCTATAATTGATCGATGGCTTTTATCAAGTCTTAAATTACACCATCGACAAATGAGTTCATTGAAAAACGCTAAACGTGCTATGATTATCAGTCTCATGGTGGCTATTGTGATTTTTTCACACATTATCTATTGTCATGAGCCAAATCTTATCAATGCTCCACAAAAATGTTATGGTATAACACTAACATGCCGATTAGTGACAGATATATCATTTACGTTTTTTTCTATCTTTCCTTTGCCTCTCATGTTAATGTTTGGTTTGATGACTATCTACAATATTCGTCAGTCAAGAAGCCGAATTGCTCATAGGTCAACATCAAAGGTAACAAACAACGTGACAGCTAATGCGAATCAAAGACATCGAATGACCAAGCAAGATCAAAATGTATTAGTTATGCTTCTTGTACAAATTTGTATTCTTTTCATATTATCTATTCCGTTGGCTGTTCAGAAATTATACTCAGCAATAGTGGATGGTAGAACATCATCTGCATTGCAAGAAGCCATTGAAAATTTGGTTTATAGTCTTGCTCAATTACTTCATTTTGTATCAAATGGAATACCATTCTATATCTATACATTGGCTGGTGGAAAAGTCTTTCGTCAAGCCATAGCCAAATTCTTTAGTAATATAAGACATAAAATTTTTCATAGATGACGACGATTTTATTGTTTGCAATTTCAAATATATTTAGCATGGTGTCAGGACAAACTAATACTTATATAGCTAATTGCTGAAGAGAACTATCGAATAGCATAGAACAAAATAACGTATTATCATGAAAACCTCATCAAATCAACGAGATCACTGTGAAAAACTTTTGAGGATCAAGCAATATGATATTTAGTATCCATGTTTGTAAAAATATTATAATTTTATTGTTGTTTTGTTTGCGATTGTAAATGGCTTCTTATAGCTAGAGATTAATAAAAGAACATACTACATGTTGTAACATAGTTAAAAATCTCATCAACTTCTGCACTAATTTTAAAGCGTGAAATGTATCAACATGCTCTGATCATTGTTTATTTTGGATATAATTCGACACAGACAAAACATGGAATTTCGACTTGTTTTTAAAGATACTCGTAGAGATAATGATAAAAAGTTACAAAAGTGGCTGCATTAGTTCATTCATTAAGAACTAACTAATGCTAGCGGAATATTTGCTACAAAATTTTAGTTTGATTCCTCGTCTAACCAATAGTTGAAGGTGAGATAACATTATAATACAGAGAATGAGATCCATGTCTCATTGTATGTTTATCAAATACAAAAAAGAAAAAAGATAAAAATATTAATACTGAATTTTTTCATAAATGGACGGATGCTAATAGAAATATGAATTTATTTTAAAGAACTAAGATAATAACAACTACCACGAAAAAGATCAATTGATAATTGTCGTTCTGGAATTGTAAGATGATAAATAGCTGATGAATTTTGTTTGCTCACTCTAATTGTTAATAATACTTCAAGATAATTAATTTGAACTTGAACAAAATCAAGTAAGGATGGAAGTTGAGGACAAATATGTAATCCATCAGTCTTAGCTATAACACCTACAAAACCATGTAGAAACGACACAACAGCAATACCTGATTCAGGAAATGGAAAATTACTTCCAATTTGTACAAAATCTTCTCCAAAATCATCTCGTATTCGTCCTTTTTCATAATTAAATGTTAAACAGTTAGAATCATTATCAACACGTTCTAACATGCTAGTCAATACTTTGAAAGCCTCATCAGTATAGTTAAAACGAAGACGAGCCATAACATCATAGTATGTTAACCACATCATTGTTCCACCACTTTCAACAAGACCACCATAAGGTCTTCGTCCTTCAGTTGGATCTGACCATCCATCCCAATCCGATTGAATAACATTTTCTGTTGTAGTTCTTGGAGCTACAACATTATGATAAACATCCGTACTTCCATTATGTGGACCAATAAGAATAGGATCAGCTGGTTGTAACAACCAATCAAAGATACGATCTGCTTTAGTACGATTACCTAAACCACGAGTAAGTGCTTCTAGATTAATAAATACATAACCATTATCATGTTGATTACCATTTTTATCAATCCAACCAACATATCTTCCTGTAGTTTCATTCCAAAAAGTTTCATCAAAGACATAACTGAAATTATCAACTAAAGATTGATATAATTCACTTTGCTTTTTATTGCCAAGAACATTTTCTAATTCAGCCATATTATTAAGAGCTGTATAAAATGTTAGTGCTATCCATGCATCTTTCCAACCTGATTTTACTTGATCCATATATGTACTTGGACGACTATTCTCTGATACTCCATCATTAATCATAATTATTGGTATACCTAAAGATCCATTCATGTTAACAATTAAAAAATTCATTACTAATTCAGCTCGTGATAAAATCGATTGAAGAAATATTCGATCATGTGTCCAAACATAATATTGATAAATAGCAGTTATAAATCGAGGTAATTGATCAAAATGATAGGAAGCAATTGACCCGTGAGATCCTCGTGCATCAGGCCATCGTTCAGAATCTAACCATGACCAAATAAATCCATCAGATAATTCACCTTTTGTTCCATTTATTCCATTAATTGGAAATTGAAAAAGTATTATTTTACTATGATTTCGATTATTCCAACTAAATTTTAATGCATCCCATTCTGCCCAAGTTGGATTATCTCCAAAACAATTATCATTTGTATCCAATTTTTCTTCACAATTACCATAAATAGACCAAAAAACATTTAATTGTTTAGTTAAAATTGAAGATGATGAATTAAATAGTGTCGAATATTCTTGACCAGGACATTTTCCTGTTAATATTTCCTGAAAGACTATAGACAAAATAATAATAAATAACATTTTATCAATCTATTCTAAACAACATACATATCTTTATATCACCATTGACATTTGTTTCTTCTATGTTTGCATGCGATTCATTATTTTTTATAACATTCTTATCTTGAATATTTACTAAACTCTTGACTAAAGAATGTGTGAAAGAAATAAGATTCATCGTTTTATTTTTTAAATTATTTCTATCTTAATTATATTTTTTGAAGTACTAGAAAAAGATACTGTTTAGCGTATTTTCAATTTTAGTATACAATTTCACCAATACAATGAAATTCTTTTTATAAAGTTCGGATCAATTGGACATACAAATCATTGTGTCAAGAGATAATAATTTTACATAATTCAAATCTATTTCAAAGAGATCATATTGATATATATTTTTCTTTTTACTTTAAGAACAAATATCTTTCGAAGTAATAACCATAATAAGAGAATGATTTATTCTTTCTTTAAAAAAAAAAAGAATATAAGATTTATAAATAGTTTATATTAGATACTCGTCAAGTTTCGGTTAATATATAATTGAAGTATTATTTCTATTTGTATGTAATTAAATATTCAGCATATGCTTGTGCATCATGATAAGTAACAAAAATATGTTTTCCATCTGTTGTTGAATCATATCCAAGTGGTCGAGTTTTCATTAAAGCATTTCCTACAGTTGTCTTTCCAACAAGAACACGAGCAAGAAACATACATCGTTCTCCACTTGAATTTGGCTTTGCAAAATGATGACTATATGCTGCATTTGATGAAAAATAAACACCAACACCAAATGCTGTTCCTATAAAAAAAAACAATATAAATGAAATCAAAAAAAACAAAACACGAGATACCATTAACTCCAGCAAAACTTCTATTAAAACAATCTTCAATAATTAAATTTGCTGCTTGTTCACAACAACCATGATATAAACTTTTTTCTGTATCTTTATTTAATCGTTTTATAAAATCTGCTCGATGCGCAAGATATTGCATAAACCATCGTTCATTTTGAATTCGTTCAATTTTTATAAGTCTTTTATAATGTCCTTTCATAGCTGCCTCAAATTTAGCAGAAATCGAATTATATTCATTAGTATTTTTTGACAAAATAAATTTTAATTTATTTTCATTTGTTTTTTGCCATGTTGAAGGTAATTGATAATCAATTGATGCATGAAAATCTATGAAAATAATAATTATCAAAAAAAAAAAAAAAAAAAAAAAAATATTTTTTTTTACTTTCATCTGATGATAAAAGTTGTTTACAAAATTCATCATAAACATTTTGTTGATTTGGTTGAATTATAAATTTCACTAACAATGATAATTTTCTATTTTGAATTTCTTTTCGAATTTCTCTTATCATTGTTTCAACAACAACATTTATAGAACAAGCATGTTCTCCACATCCAAGTGCTGGAAATGCAACTGATACATAATTATATGAAATAACATTTTGAATAACATTCCATATAAGATCAATTACAGATTGTCGAAGAAGTTCAGGATCTTTATTTGGTTCCCATTTAATAAAAAATATTCTTTTACATGGTAATTGACCTGGTGGAGTTGAAATAATTAATGAATTTGGATTATCAAGATATGTTTGATAATAAGTAGTTTCAACTTCATCTCCTCCAGCTTTTATTAAAACTTGTCTTAAATTTTCTGATGATGAACTTCCAATAATAACATCAACCTAAAATTTATTTAATAGAAATAGAAGAGATAATAATATTATTTGTTTTTTGTTTTTTTCCTAAAAAAATTAATTACATTTTGTTTTACAATATCTCCTTTTTCAATCATAATTTTTCCTTTTTCAATTGTTATTGAAGTTGAATTTGATTGTTCAATTGAATGAAGTTGTTTATAAAATTCATCATAAATATCTATTCGATCTGGTTGTATTACAAATAAAATTTGTATTGAAAATTTATTTAATTGTTCTTGTGCTTGACTTATAAATGGTTCAGCAATATGTTTAATTGAACATCCATATTCACCACAACCAATAGCTGGAAATGCAATACTTTTATAATTTTCATTTATAGCTTTTTCTATTAATGTTGATACTAATTGTCGTATTGATTGATCAAGAATATTAGAATCAGAATTAGGTTCCCATCGAATAAAATAAATAATTTTTGATGGAAGTTTACCATCTGTAGTTATACTAAAAATAGGATCTTTAGGATTTTCTTTTATTTTCATTTCGAATAATTTTTGCATAGATTTTCCACATGCCTTACAAATACTTTCAACTAAATATTTTGATAAAGTACATATTACAATAACATCACTCTAAATAATTTGACAATTCATAGTAGATTTTTTTTTTCTGAAAAAGCTAAAACTTACTTGATTATTTATAATATCACCTTGAATAACTTGTACGAAATTTTTTAAATCTTTTTTATTTGTTGATTGCTTAAAAACAAAAAGAAAAAGAAAAAGAAGAATCATTATAAATCCAATAAAAGAATATTTTTCAGTTTAGAGATTGATAGTTTATTTTAAAAAAATGTTTAAACTCATCGCCTTGATAAACATCCTTCAATGAAGTTCGTGCTTTTTTGAACCACTCAGCATGCTTTAGTTTATTTACATCGTAGAAATCTGTACCCAAAAGATCATTAAAGATCTTCGACTAGATTAGTCTTTTCTTGTGTGATATTATAGAGTGTAAGGGAATGACTCTGTATTTGATCTTCATCTAAACTTATGCTCACACTCAATTTATCTCGGGCCGATATGTGAGATGTTTGTTTTTTTTTTTTGAATAACAAGTAAACTTCTATTGAGTTTTACTCAATTTCGAAACTTTTTGTTGTTCATAATATCTTACATTTATCTGATATCAAACAAATATAAAGTATTAAATTCTAACCTCATTTGATAAATCGAAAATTTCCTCATAATAACCATTTTCATATTTTAATTCATATTGATTGATATCATCTATTGAAATATTTCCATTAACTTGTACTTGTTTTAAATAAGATACAGTAAGTAATATTAAATCTGAATTAGTAGATAATTGAAAATTATCTACAATTGTTAATTTATTATTATTATTGATTATAATTTTTGGTATCCATCTTATAAAACCTGTTATTGTATTTTGTTGATTATTAAATGTAAAATTTTCAAGATCAAATATAATTTTTTCATTATTAATAAAATCTAAATTAATATTTAAAAATTTTCGTCGATAATTCATTGCTCTTTCAAATAGAAAATTAATTTTTGTATTAGCATTATACCATGAATTAAGTTGTATTGTATTTGTTGTTGTCATATTAAATATTTGTATTGATGATGATGATGAATTATTTATTATACCTGTTGGATGTTTAATAAACATAATTTGCCATTGTGAATAACAATTAAAATTTAATAGAGATGAACCTCGACAACGTATCCATAAGAATTGTTCTATTTGATTATTATATATAATTGAATATGAAAATTGTAGCAATGAAATATGATAAATATTTCTTGATATTTTTAAATCAATTTCATTTTGAAATTTTTTATCAAAATTCATTATTAAAATTTGTTGAAGTTGATTTGATAATTCTAATGTTATTGGTAACCATTGATCTTGTAAAGATGCTTTACTTTCCCATATACAATCAATAATATTTTTATTTTGTTGAATATCATCAAGTATAGTTTTATTTGGTAGAATATTTGAGTTTTTTAAATAATTAATTAAAAGAAAATTTTCAAAAAATTTTCGAATATGTATTTTTGATAGACCATTTTGTATTGGAGTTTCATATAAATTATTTAATATAAAATAATCAGCACCATGTTCTATTAAATATTTAACAATATTTAAATATCCATAATAACAAGCTGCATGTAATGGTGTTGAACCAATAGTTGCTTTAAATGTAGTTATTTGATTTTTTTCTAAATAACTTTCATTTTTAATATTAATAGAACATTTTCCAATTTCAATAAGATATTTAACTAAATTAAAATGATTATTTCTTGCTGCTGAATATAATAATGTTGTACCATAAACACCAGATTTATCTTTTAATGTTGAATAATTTTCTATAAATTTTTTAACTATAGATTCATTACCATGCCATGCAGCTTGACTAGCATCAATTAAAAATAATCGACCACGAAGATTATGTACAAAAGAAAATAAATTATTTTTTGTTAATATATTTGTAAATAATTTTTCTTTAATATTATAATTATATTTATTTAATACATCAAAAAGATAATTTTGACATTGTAATGATAATTTTGAAAGATGATTATTTAATAAATCTTTTATTTGTATTTGAAAATTTTCTAAGATTTTTGTTTCATTAGCTAATTTTGTTTCATATTCTAACTTATTTAAAGTATCAGATACAGCAACAATTAATAATTGTAAACATTCTTTCAATTGTATTTCATCAATATTTTCATGATCCATACGATTAAAAATTCTAAACAAAGAAACAGATATAAAATAGACAAAATATCTTTTTCTCATTAACATAATTTGCAAATCATTGCTGTTGTTTTTTTTTTCTCTTTCGTATAGAAAAGAAAAAAAAGCCCTAGTAAAAAGAACGTATGTAATATTTTATGTATTCAAATTAATTTTTCGAAGCATAATTTAGGATTGTAACAAAAAAATGATGTACATTTATAATAAAATATTTTCATAAATAAATTTTTCGTCTTTTAAACATTGTACGACATGATCGAAAAACAAAAAGTATTGCAATATAGAGGTCAAAAATTTGAATTTCGTCTTTACTTTCTTCTTACATGAAAGACGATAATAGACGTTGTCGATATATCAATAAAGTCACGTGTGTATATATATAAAATACTATTGACGTCAAAATATAAGACAGGTAATAAATTTCTTTTTTCAATAACTTTTGATAGAAATATGTCATACAGAACTACGAATGACGCACTGTAGAAAGTAGAAAAATATTTATTATTTTTTTCTATCAAAAATAGCACACTTATTTGATTTGTAACTAATCAAGTGAATTCTTAATGAAGATTTTTGAAAATAATATTTTGAAGCCATTTTCTATTGCATTTTGAGTTGTCATATGACCATTCTATAAGAGAAATTGTACTTTTTCTATATACACAAGGTCAAGCTCTATAACCTTTTCAGTTCAGGAATTAGCTAAGATTTCTTTAAGAATTCTGCAATCGGCTATTTGACCTCTAACCAAGCTATCATAGATCAGAGCATTGACATTCGATCACGTTAAGTCAAAAGCTAATATTTGTTTTCAGTTTTGAACCTACTATAGCCGTATTTCTGTTATTGCTACTGAAAAGTCATCGGAAGAAAGTGATGGAACTTTGGAAATACTATTATAACAGCTTTAAAAATGAATACAATCAAATTCATTGCATGACATAAATTTTATTGAAAATTTTCTAAATTTCAAAAAAAAAATTTTTCATCTCTATACCTATGTTTGTGAACGTTGGATTCAGTGAAAAACTGTTGACTACGATGTTCAGCGGAGTGTTTAACATATAGTTTCATTTTTGAAATATTGAAATTTTGCTGAGTTTTTCAACAGAAAACTGTGATTTTATTGAGTTCATATATTTACATGTCGAGAAAAAAACTACTAGAACAATTGATGATGATTAATTCATAAAATATAAATATGATAGTTTAATATTCTATTATATTATTTAAATAATAATATAAAAATTCTCCTTACTAAATTCTTATACTACATAAATCAATATAAGTTGATAAAACAAGATGTATTAAGACGCAATTTATACTCGATATACTTACTAAATTTATTAATATTTTTACGTAAAATGTTTCTAATGACAACATTTCAATAGAAAGCAACTTAGGCACATGACTGTTTGGTTTTTTCCCATCTATATGGACGTATTATTCAGGTTGATTTAATATGAAAGGAGAGGTAAAACTAACGAAAAAAAAAAACAAAACATTAAACGAATGATAAAAGATATTGTCATAAAAATAAGTATTGTAAATTTTACAACAATCATCAATGTAATTTGTTATTATTCATAAAAAAAAGAAAAATAAATCTTCATATAAATCATGATCAATATTTTCTAAATTTTTATATTATATCATGTCTTTTCTTTCTTTTATATTGTTCTCTAAAAATGACTCATGATTGTATTTATTTTTTTTCCATACAAAAAAAAACAAACCAATTTTATTATCATCATATTATTCATTAGAAAAAAAAACCCACTGATTTTTTTTTTGTCAAAATCGAAATTGAAGTGACAAATGATTATTAATGAAACAAATAATTATTTCAAACTAATAGTTGCTAACAAAATGTATTTATGATTCGAATAGGTGGCTTCGTATACAAATCAATTTTGAGATTTTTATGTGACTGATTATTTGTCGATATCAACTTTCGAAAACAATATTATTCATCGGAATTCTGATGGTTTTGATACAGCTTTACAGAAAATTAACCAATTATGCAGAAACCAGAAACGATAAGTTTGTTATAATAAACATTGGAAGCTTTTCGAACAAATAGACCTAAATATTATTAAGTTGTAGCGACAAATTTTGATAACAATTTGACATCAGTTTGAGATATGCATGATTAGATTTTGGGAAAGAAATCTGAGACACATGAACGTCTAGTTTATGATTCTTACTATCAGTCTAACTCTCGAAGAACTCGATATTTTAGACTGCAATGTTTATTTGTACGCTTTCTATATTCGAGCCAATATTTCCTGAAATTTATTAGCTAGATCGTTTCTTTTAGGACGAAAATAGATTTATAATAGGAAAGGTTCAATAGAAAAAATTGAAATTTTTTCCTTATTTTTTTTTCTTTCATTTTTTGATGGTTCTTATTGAAACAATAAAAATGAAATCGAAGAAGATCAATGCAATATTCTATTGACGAGATTTTTCATGAACAAAACAAATAAATGTATTTTTTTACTAAACTGAAACATCATCACGATTTGACAATAAAATCATAGTATCATCATGATTGAGTTTGTGGTTTTTTTTTCGTCAAACCATCCATTCATATCGTTGAGAGAGAAATTCTTGCTTGATTTTTCATGTTGACATCGAAAAATCAATCAGATCATTTTCATACAGACGAATATTATATTCAAGAGAACGATTGGATTATAGTTAGTGAAAAAACAAACAAAAACAAGATGTGATAATGAGCAACATTGATAATATATAAAAAAAAGAATGAATAAGCATACTTTGAATAAAACTCTTACTAAAATTTCATTGTTACATTTTTGTTTAATATGATAACATGGAGAATTGTACAGTTTGTTGAATTGTATTTGATGAAACATCTTTATGAAATCGATGCCATGAATCCTCGAATAGCATCGATAGCGTGTGCAGATGCTTTTGGATAGATTCCTATATCGGTAAGAATTTTGTTGATGAAAGAGTGTTTTTTTTCTAAGCGAATTCTTACCAGGTAAAGAAAAAAAAAACCATGAATAACGCCTTTAAAAATTACAAACTTGTTCTTTACACTAGCTTTATCAAGAATTTTCTTATATACACACAAAGACAAGATGAATCCAATTTGTATACATAGACATTTTTTCTAGTAAATAAAGCATGTTCATACCAAAACTATCATCTCGAATCTGATCCACTTCTGCTACAATAAATAAAGTTGATGGTAACTGTTCGGGTGATTTATTGAGAAAGACCGATCTTCGAGGATCATTCATATCAACTTCATCATCAAATGCCTTCTTGATGCACCTGCGAGAAAAAAAAAACCAATCATTTGTTTTTGAATATCAACTCTAACGTAAACTCTTCATACCAATCAATCAATTCAGGTGTAGAAAAATACTGTAGAAGGACAAATTTCTTGTAAGATGGTGCTGCACGAGTAAAATAATAGAAATCATAAACAAGAATCTATTAGTTATTGAGTAACTCCAGGAAAATCCAACTGCTTTTTGGAAAAAGTTTTTTTTTTATCAATTTTTTGTGCTGGTTAGGTGTACAGTGGACAGAAAATAACTTTGGCCGAAAAACTTATGTGACTTTTATCTGAAATACTGTTGCTTCAGGTCATTTTCAAGGAACATCTAAGAATGAGGTCGATCACCTAAGTTATTATAATGTTGAAAGCTCATATTTTGTGCAAAGATAGGTCATCACTAGACTAGCACAATCTCCAAAGAATTCTTTGTTTCAATGTACTTTGACTGAGATATAAGATTTTTAAGAATAACGACTTCTACGTGCTTAACTATGAAAAAAAGCATGTTGATTCGAATGGTGCAAAAGTCATTATCCTTAAAAGTCTTATATCTCAGTCAAAATACATTGAAACAAAGAATTCTTTAGAAGTTGTATTGGTCTAGTAATGACCTAACTTTGCACAAAATATAATCTTTCAACATTGTAATAACTTAGGTGATCCACCTCATCCTTAGATGTTTCTTGAAAATGACCTGAAGCAACAGTATTTCAGACAAAAGTCACGTAAGTTTTTCGGCCAAAGTTATTTTCTGTCTACTATACACCTAACCAACACAAAAAATTGATAAAAAAAAAATTTTTTCCAAAAAGTGGTTGAATTCGCATGGATTCACCCTATTATTGAAACAATTATCATTCATTTTCGAACACAGAACTAATATTGATATCTGAAAATCGATATTTTTCATCGTCCGGCAAACTGATGTGCTAATCATAGTTCCAGCACTATCACCAGCCACACCAACTTTACCTGTTCAGTCAACACCTACATTAAATAATAATTATAGCTAGATTGAAAGAATATGTCAATAAATAAAGAAAATCCAAAAGATTCTCTATTTTCGATGATATATCGAATAACATCACATGCATCATTTAACCAGATGGGATATTTATGTTCAGGATCTAGACGGTATTCAACCGAAATCCAAATAATCTTTGTAGCACTAAATCATGCGCATCGTATCTATTGAATTTCATACTCTGCAAGAAGATTAATAATACATTGCTGTCTTTCGACTGTCTATTATCCAATCTAATTGAAAATAAAATTATTGAACGAAATCAATCGTGAATCATGATCTGACCTTCATCATGAAAGTAAACAACTAGTTTATCTTTATTGATATTATTTGGAGTATAAATACTAACTGGTATATCTAGAATATTAATTTTTTTCAATAGAAAAAAGGTTATTTATCATTATGTCGAAATCTACTAGCAGAATTAATCGCCACATGTTTTTCTTGAAGCTCACCGGTGAATGTTCCATTGTGCTTTTCATTTGCTTTAGTGGTGAGATCTTCGAGAAATGTTCGTAACAACTCAGGCGTAAAAATATTCAGTGATTGTTGAGATGATGCAGCTAATTGATAAAAGGCCTTTGTCTCATCAGTGAATCGTAGATCTCTAGGAAAACAGAAAGAAATATGAAAAAGTAGTTTTAGAACTCGAAATAGATATACTTACATAGAAAAACTGTCCGATATGACCTAATTTTGAAATATAAACTAATTGATTACGATCGATAGTAATATCAATATTAAATAAGGGATAAAAATGTATATTGATAATGAAAGACATATTTACATGCACGAATACATAAGAAAAGAATCGAAATAAAGTTACCTTCATATGACTCTTATATTGACTAGCTGCAACGAAATATATCGTATATGGAGCTATATTCAGACACAAA
>CAJNOP010000608.1:25681-69412 GCA_905250075.1 Rotaria sp. Silwood1 | reverse complement strand
TAGCTGAGGCCTTTATGCAGGCAAAGTTTCAGGTCAAAATTCGAAAGTATAGCTTTGCTGCCAATGTAGACGTACAATAGAGAAAATTCACTAAGAGCTCGATATCTCCTCAGAAACAAGCTAGAAACCCGAACTTTTTTTACCGTAAGCATAGCTCACTACGGGCTATAAGATGCACGAAACCCCGATCGAAAAGCGCTCCCGCACCTTGGAAGGTTCCCTAGTAAGTCTTCAAAATATTTTTTCATTTACATAGAAGATCGTATATTTTTCGGGAAATTTTTCATAATCGACTCTTTAGTTCTACGTAATAAAAGCGGTCAGTATTTCATCTGAGGAAAAAAACAATTTGAAAGCTCCAATATAAGTTATCGATTTGTTAAAATTTAAATGTATATACTTATATCTAGTCTAGCTTGTTAAAGAATAAAAGATACAGCAGTCGCTGTGGGTTTATTATTTCTATTCATGCATTATGATAACTTCGATGAAAGAATCATGCATACAGATATGTGAATGTTTGAAAGTATACGCTAGTTTAATATTCCTTTCTTCTAACTGATATGATGATCCGACCGACGACACTTCTTTTTTAATATTTTTACGGATCTATTCTATGACAGTCAAGCAGACAAAAATTTCGAAAACTCGATTAAACGCACCAAGAAGAAGCGCGATTGAATTACAGCACGATTCCTGTTTGCGTGTTTAAACGCGTTCTTCAAAATATTTGTCTTCTCGCGTGTTTTTCATAGGATAGCCCATCTACCGACGGCACCAGGATTTTCGATCTCAGGAGGCTCAGCCCTTGATTAGATTTTCAGAGAAGCGGAGGAGGGCTCAAAGAGGTTCCTGAGAGATCTCAGCTTCACAATTAGCAGTAATATTACAATTTTCTGGAGGTTCAGTTCCTCTAACTGCCCTCTCCCTTGGCGCCGTCACTAAGCCCATGCTAACCCACTATCAAATAGTTGCTGACATTGTTTGTATCAATTTATCATATTTTTTTGAGATAATTCCAGTAAAAATAGCACCTATTTTTTTTGCAGAAAGTTCGTTACACCATTGTTCTCAAAAAAACAGTATATAGAACAATTATTATATCAATATCCCAATGGAAGATCTGCAGGTGGTCAATCGATAGGCGGTTTGAGGATATCCTACCCTCCGAAATTTTATCGTTTTCATATAACTTTTTCTAGAAAATTAAAAGGGTTAGCAGAAAAATCTGTGCAAGGTAGTTTGCATTTAATAGAAGTTAATGAATATGACGTTTATGAAGCTTGTTTCAAGCAAATTTTTCCAGCTCAAGATCAGCGTAAACTCTTGAGATTATATTTTTTCTTTTTGATCGATTGAGTAATAATGAGGCTCATCGCATGCATTTTACTGTCTGCTTGGTCATGTAAAAAATCGTTTCAAAGTTCGAGCGACTTTGCTTTTCTTGAATTTCCATATGAAATAGAGGTAATACTGCCAAAATATTGAATAATTTTCAGTTTAACCCCCAATGTAGCCATATAATCTTAGTTAGACAATCAAAAAGAACATTAAAATAAATGTTAAACCTTTGTTTTTCTCCTTGTTTTTTTGCTTTAGAAAGATCAAAGAATACGTATCATTTCATAAATTTTCTAAACAGAATTATCTAAAATAGATTAACAACAATCACTTTTAACGATCGTGACTGAGCATCAAGATAATGATGCCTAATAAACATGTTTCTCGTTTGTTATGTAAACTGTATTTTATTCTTCTAAATTCTTTTCTCTTCGCTGTTTCTCATAGAAACAAATAATGATATAAATACTAAAGATTACTTAGAGCATAGAAGTAGAAGTGTAAGGATTTTGTGGAGAGAAATTGACTGATGTATCAGTTTTTGTTTTACTAATGTATTGTCAGATTCCATTAGAAAATATTTTCGTTTTTCAACTATTATCCAAAGAGCAACAAAACAGATCTTACGCCACTTTTGACCATAAATGAGTAAATTATAGTTGAATTTGATGAAAACAGTATGTCTTTGAAATAATGGAACAATACAGATATTAAGTTTGTGTTTTACATATTTTTAAAGGGCATTTTTTTGACAAATCTATCTGTAAAGTATATGGAAAGGAATTTAAACTATTTTTGGTTCAAAAAAATATGGGTTGAGATGTGAGTTGTGAATATGAGTACAGTCGATGCTTCAGAATTACAGCCACACCTACAGCCGTACCATGCAAATGAAATAATTAGTGATGATGGCATGCTTGTCGAAGCTTCTTGTTATTAAAATAGTCGTAATTCAAAACTACTCTCTATAGACTTTAATTCAGATTGTAATATCATTTTTTGAAAAAATTAAAAAAAATAAGATGATCCTACTACAACAAATGCGACGTGCTCGCACATTTATTGTTACACTTAATTTATTTAAAACTCATTCTTTCGATCATTTGACGGAAAACGAAAAGTTGTGGTCGACAAGAATTTATATTGTTTTACTTTATTCGACAATATTATCTTTCATCATTTATACTTCATGGAGTACGGTAAATGAAATAGTAACTGTTCAAATGCCGACTCTAAGGGACTACGAACGGTTTTCAATTGGACATTCAAATTTTCTTTCATGCCCATGCTCTCGTCTCAGTATACCATATGGGCTATTTATTAAAGTTGAAACTCAGTTCCATCCGATCTGTAATAGTGAATTTGTCTCAAAGACTTGGATTGATGCTTTGTTCTATGAAAACGCCAGTTACTATCTGCCTATGGATATTCGAAGTTCGTTCAGCGCTCAATTACAACTTATTAGTTTACTGTGTGATCTCTCAAATATTACCTTGGTCAATAGTCTTAACGATATGTCTAATACTCAATTAATTACTCGAGAAGTCATCTCGCCCATTATTCTTCAAACTCAAGTCGAGGATTTAGTTGATAATTTTCGAACTGAACTTTCAATGACACTCGATCGTACTTTGAAACTTATTCGTGAGACATCAGTTGGCAACCAACTCGTATCTGGGTGGAAAACCGATGCTTCTGCAATGTTTTACGCTGCAAATGCCGCTGGTGATCTATGGGCCTCTATTGTAATGCATATTCTTCCTCAGTCTGCTGACGGATTACCTTGCTATTGCTCAACTACATTCCAGTGTCGAAGTTCAGCGGCCATCTATCAAGAAACAGATCCTGATAATACAGATGGAGATTATGCGACTTCATTTAATGTCTCGATGACTATTGACTCATTTGAAGGATTCGTGAGCAGTTGTGTTCCACTTGAATCCCTCCTCAACTCTACTCTCGAGTGTTTTTTTACACAGTCTTGTCTTGATAAGTTTATTCGTCATTTTCCTGTCAAGAAAATACTTGCACTTGACTCGAACTCGTCGTCGTGGTCATTAAACACAAGTGTTGAGAAACTCATTCAGAACTTATTTATTGATCGCCAAATGGTCCCATTTATTTATAGTACATTTTTTACTGCCTGTAAGCCTCTTTACTGCACTTATATTTTGAAGACACGAAAGACAATGTTTCAATTTATCACTGAATTTTTTGGCCTATATGGAGGACTTGTGGTCATTTTTCGGTTTTTCGTACCGCAAATTGTCTATTTCATTATAAGAAGAAAACGACACCGGCCATCCACAACAACAGAACAAAGTAAACCAAAGAGAAAGATTCTTACTCTTCTTTTTCTTCATGTCATCTCCGTGTTCTAGGCTTACTTTGGCGAGATCGACTCAAAAAGCTACCAAGGGCGCTCTTGAAACACATCATACATCTGAACTTGTTTTATCATCCCACTGAATGTGAACGTCGAATTCGCATAGGTCGTTATGTCACATGGTTATACCTTGTCTTGTTCTGTGGGAGTACAATTGTTATGATGTTATACATAGGAATCTTCGTAGAAACGCAAACTACAACTGTGCATAATCCTTCTCTAATGCAATATGAATATATCTATGCACATTATGCATATTCACTTTCATGTGCTTGCTCTCGTTTAACTATTGATCACAAGCTTTTCATATACATTGAACCAATTTTTCATCAAGTATGTGCAAGTGAATTAATCTCACTCGCCTGGGTCGAATTGTTAGGAGAAGCAGCACAGAGTACAATTTATCTATATTACACAGACTTTCGCATTACTGGCGTTGGCCTATTTCAGTTGCTTACTACATTTTGTCAGCTTGCAAATAGAACAGTTTTCGATGCAATAGCATTATTTAATAATACTAAATTTATAAGTGCACACTCTATGCCATCTATATTATTACTACCACGAGCACAATCTCTTATAAATATATTTACGAATGGAGTAACAGACACATTTGGTAGACAACTTCGACTCCTACAGGCTATAATACGAGGCAATCAATTACTTACTGGCACTCTAAATAATTTCTATTTGAATGTGACTAACAATAAGCAAGTTGATATCATTCCGATATATACCATTACTAATAACCAGACACCATGCTGGTGTGCGCTCGATAGTCTTTGTACCGAACCTATCGGAATTTTCAATTACGATTATAACGTACAAGTTCAGAATGCACTTTTTTATATTCCTGGCCTCGTATTTGGATGCTTTCCTCTCGATTCGCTGCTACTCTCTTCACTGGAATGCTTTTATAATGAGACATGTTTAACTCAAATACTTACATACTTACCGAATGCAAACATAACTGCACTGAATTCAACAAAACCTACTCGTTTTGATTTCACTTCAGCAACAAATATTTTAGTAGAAAATCTGTTTGTGGAAAACTGGCGTTTCAATATATCTTATTCTTCGTACTACTCAGCATGTGCACCTTCAGCATGCACATATTCCTATACGCAACGGCCTAGCTTGTTCTACATTGTCACAATACTTTCTGGTCTGGTTGGTGGATTGAATATAACACTTAAAATTTTTATTGCATTATTAATTGCTATGGTAATGTTATTAATAAATTCTGTAACATTGACTGAAAATGGCATGGTTTCCATTGGTAGACGTCGACGTCTTCGTTATTGGTTCACTATCGTCAGAAACAAAATCACAACATTCAATCTATTTCCGGATCGTCTTGGCGACGATGAAAATCGCATACGTGAACAGCGTTATACCAGTCAGTTATATGTTGTTCTACTTTGTGTTAGTATTCTTGTCTTAATCATTATCACATCACTAGCTCCTCAATACAATACACGTACAATTGAATTTCCAACGATCACTATTTATAAAGAACTTCAAAATCGTTTTCCGGATACACTGACGTGTCCATGCTCACAAGTGAGCATCCCATACGAACGATTCATTGAACTCTATCCATCATTTCATCAAGTCTGCTCAAGTGTATTCATTTCAAAATACTGGACTACTAAAGTATTTCCTGGGAGTTAGTAAGTATAAAACATTGGGATAATCTAAAAATTTTAGTGAGGATTTCGATGTGGCTGATGTAATGAATGAAAAAATTTTTTACAATCACATAATCACCATAGCAGATAAAATTGAAAGAGATAGATTTAATGCGATTTGGACCGATAGTATTTTTCTTTTAAATCCTGAATTTACTGAAAATCAATCAATCAATGAAAGACGTTTGATTCGTTCACACGATCCACTATTGTAAGTCATAAGACTAATGGTTGAGAAGAGAATGTGTTTTTTTAAAGAGATAAATTAATAGTACATATAAATTTTACTTTTGCTTCAGTATTAATAGTCTTCTAGAATAATGTATAGGATACTGTGACAAATGATTTTGACATAACTAGATTGAATTTAATATCTTTAGCAGACTGTTTTCGGTAATGAACTGAGAAAAAAGTTCTGGATTGCCTATAGCGACGAAATAGAATGCGGTCAGTAAACTATTCGTAGAGGGAAACAGTGCACTTTTTGGTTGAACCACAAAATAGAGTCTCGCATGTGACTTGAACTGAACTCTTGAATTAGTAACTCACATTTCTTCTCGACACTTGGTCATAAAATTTCGTGTTTTGGTAACGTATGAAAAGCAAAATACTTATTCTTTGCGCAGTTAATAGTTATATTGTTTTACTCTGGCACATATAGAATTGACACATAGAAGTGAGACGTCGTCTCAACTATTACACATGCTATTGTAGGAAGTATGTTTGTTTGAAGTTTAATCTTACACGTTTATATTCTAGCATACGAGCTTACAAAGATTTTCGCGTTCAAGCGGCTGGTCAATTTCAATTGCTTCAAAGTTTATGTGCATTAGCAGAACAAACTGTAGTTAGAGCACTGCAAGACTTTGCTAAAAATGAATTTATAACTGCTAATGTGATCTCTCCAACTGTCTTTGATGCACAAATGCAATCAACAATAAGTACTTTTCAGCTTGCGACACCAAGCGCATTTATTAGTACATTAGAACTTATTCGACGTGCGACACATGGAAATGCCTTTATGACAGTGTACGCCAGTAATTGGGAGTAAGCGATGTCATAGTTTTCTTGTACATATATTTGATTTCAAATGTCATGTAGCTACATTGTCAACAAAGCAGAATTAGATGCAACTATCTTCACTTATCCAATTTCTTATGACAATTGTTCATGCGCCATGTCCTATAAATGTTCTTCACCGGCTTTTATTTATTCGTCGAATAAAACATTTATGTATGAAGTTCTTGGATTTCGCATGGGCTGCTTTCCACTCGAGGCTCTTCTTCAATCGACGCTTGAATGTATATATTCCCAAATGTGTGTAAATCTAGCAGTTCGATTGCTTCGACCAACATCAGTGATTAACATAACTGCTTTAGAAACGAAAAATAGTAGTCGATTTTCACGAAGCACAACTGTGGAGATGATCCTTCAACAACTGTTCGTTGAAGAGTGGTCTACTAACACTTCTTATGAAGCTTTTTTTTCTGCATGTAAACCATTATCGTGCACATATATTTACACGACTTCACTCAATGTCATATATGTGACAACGATATTTTTCAGTCTCTATGGTGGACTTACTGTAACCTTAACAATTTTAGCCCCATTGATTATCAAAATTATCACGACGATAGGACGCTACTTTTTCGCACGCAATCTATGAATCTGTCATAATCAAAATTGAAATAGACAACTTAAAAATGGATAAAAGCCAATAAGCATTTCACTTGAAAAGCAATAGACTAAATCAAATAAAACTACATTTTATTCGATATTGTAATTCTAATAGTATCACGCATCCAAGACTAGGGTGTGGGTGTGGATGGGTGTGGGCTTGGATGTGGATGTGGAGTGTGGATGTGGGTGTGGGCGTGGGTGGGTGGGGGTGTGGAGTGTGGATGTGGGTGTGAGTGTGAGAAAAGAGAGGAACTGAAACCACACTCACACCCACACCCACACCCAACCGTTTTTAAAGTTAATGGCATGGCAGTGAAACAACAAAGTTAAGTGTTTTTTATAATGTGGCAGCAGTGCAATAGCTTTTTGTTTCTGTCACGGCAACGTACTAGCAGCAGATCTTTAGCTGCGATGGACATCTCATTTGAAAATCGATTGTAACTTTTATAATTGATTAAAATCCTAACTTCATTAAATCTGATTGAGGACTCTCAGATGAATATAATTGATTATTCATTATTGAATCAGATTTTAATTAGATGATTGAATTTTATTTATCGATTTGAATAGTGATGATCAGAAAATGTACTTTTCTTGATTTTTTTACTTCAAAACTCACATTTTTTATTATTCCTTTTTCGAACTTCTCGCCTCCAAAACTCATAAATATAGTATCAGATCAATCGTTCACATTCATATCACATTTTCAGTTACCATACTAACTGATATTTGCTCATTTAACTGAAAAATGAAGTGCTAGATTATAATTGCCTTGTCAACTCTTATGCACCTTTACTCTCAAACCTTAGATGATGACAAAAATGAGAGTAAGGTGAGGATGAGAGTGCATGTAAGATGATAGAGACGGCGAGGATAGCTGGCGAACGATAATAAATAAGTACTGAAGATGTCTATTAAGTCAATTAAAGTCAATTAAAGTGTAAGATTTTAGTTAATTGTAATTGCTTGATAATCAATTATAATTAAAATCAGAAATTGAATTACTCTAGAACAGAATCATAATCATTATTATTTATAATCTGTTTGTTTTGAAAATTATACCCAGATAATAATCTTTTATCATTAAATTATAACAAATCATCATCTAATAAAAATTTACAAGAGAATTTTATTTTAATACATTGAAATATTGATTTTTCTTTTTTTTAAAAATACTTGGATTTATGAATTTGATTATTGTCATACGATTTTGAAATTTCAATCAGATTTATTTGAGCAAAATTTCTTATTTAGCGAAATAATCAAGTCAGTTTCACATTATATTTAAACATTTTTACTAGTAAGAATGAAATCATGTATGAATATAATTTCACCTTGAAATTTAGCTTTACATTTCTTTGTTGATTTTTATGATTGAAAAGACGAAAAAATATATTCTCATAGACAGAAAAGAATATGTTTTGTTCGCATTTTCAGATTCTTTTTTCATCTCAATAAAAGATAAAATGAATAATAAATGTCATTTTTGATTATTTATTATTTAAAAACAACTAACACTGCTACTTCAATAAATAACTTTTTACTACAATCATTTTCTAGATTTAGATTTAATATAATAATTTGTTTCAAATAAATTTATTTTTCATAACTGATAGATAATCAATATTAGAAGTCTATTTTTTTACTATATGGCTGACTTACAATATATTTGTGCCATTGCGATTTCTAACGTATATTCGCAATAATTTTGTTTTTGTTTTGATCCTCTATTAAATCTCATCATTAGACTAAATTCAACTTTTTACTCTTTATAGTTCTGAAGTGATGGACACTACAATGGTTAAAATCTTGATTTTTCACGCCATCAATCGAGCGAAAATAGGATTTTTTTTCGTTTTTGATTTTTACTATTAATTTAACTTTTTTTGACCATTTTCTAGAGGATACTATGTATATTCAGAAAATGTAAACAGTTTGCTTCAATACAATTTCTTTTCTGGATAAATTTTGATAATCTTCGAGCTAACAAATGCTTTTAAATTTTTTGTTCCACGAGAGTGAAAGTGTTCTTGGAGACGAACAAATTTGCACAAAAGATTGGAGATGGTCTCAAATGATAGAGAAATGAAGGTACTATCTTTTGAGAAAAAAAAAACTTTCTTTGCATTGTAATTTTGATGAGAAACTGGCATACAAAATTCAAAAATTATAATTGTCAGATGAAATATCCGGCGAGATATTCATTTTTGACTTTCTTATAACTCTACTAATCTCAATCTCTTTTAATCAAACTTTCATCATTTTTTTCAACGTATGCCAGACTACCTATGATTAAAAAAAATCAGCTCACTAAGATGAATAATTTGGAGCAAGATTATATATTGATGTCAAAATATTCCGCTAGATTTTTTAACGAAAAAGTATTCCGTCAAATTTTTCAGGCAATGTCTATATCAAATTAAAATTAAAATTGGATTAAGTTTACGTCAATCGATTTCTTTTTGAAGGCGCTATCGATCGAAATATTTATTATCTCTGCTATAAACCACTTTGAATTGAAGAATAGCTTAAAATCAGGATTAGCATACTCAGATATGTATATTTCTGAAATCAATAATTTTTCTAAATTCTGGAAGATGTAACCGTTCTATTGATATTGAGTTATGTTTGTATATATACTTGTTTTTAAGTCATACATCGAGAATTAGACCTTTCCGTAAAGAGAAAACTCAAAAAATTTTATGTAACCTGTTTATATTTTTTTTTTTGGTTTGATTAAGTCACAAATTATAATCTTTCTCAGTAATCTCTGCATAGCTTCTATTTTAATAATGATAGTCGGGAAATTTTATTCCTCCTCTCCCCTAACATATAGTAAGAAAATCAGTGAGTCAAAACATTTTAATTTGAAACTTTTTCTTTTCGATCTTTCTTTTTTATCAATAGCAACAGTATATTGCACATTATCTATATATTAAAGAAGACAAAAGAGAAATTGGTATTCAAATAAAGCTTTATCTGTTACTCTTTCTAATTATTGATTTGTTTTCTAAAAGATTTGTCAATTTTGTAGATTAAATAAGTTGAAAATTTTTCTCTTTGCTGACTATTTCGACATAGATATTGTAATATCAATTAAGATCAAATCAACATACATTTAGTTATTTTCTTTTACGGAATTTTTTTTTGTGATGTTTGAAGAATAAATCAAACGAATTAAAGAAAAGCCATTAATGTTTTTTGTTATTAATATAATTGTTGATTAAAGATTCTATTATATATATGTACGTATGAAATTTATTCAGCAAAAGTCTTGTTATTGAATGAATATGAATTTTGTTTTTATTTTTTATTTATTTTTTTTTCAAAATGAAAAACAAAAGGTCTTGATGAAATTAATCATTATAGAAAAAAAAAGAGAATTATAATAATTTTTTTATCATATAATTATATAATATCATATTATACATAATAATTAAATCCAAAGTGAAAATCTTGATCTTTGAATATGAATTCGACTATTTGGAAAACGTTTTTGAACCATTAGATAATAAGGTTCAACTTTCTTATAATCAGTATTACCATAAATATCAAGATAGACAAATTCTTTGAATTGTTCGACTAATTGACATAGATCTTGAAGATGTGAGTGTGGGGTGGGTGGATGTAGGTGTGGGTGTGGGTGTGGGTGTGGGTGTTGTTATCTTTCTTGTCCCACACTCACCCACACCACACGCTCACACCCATACCCCACCACACCCACACCCACATCCACACCCACAGCTCGAAAGAAAGTAATGCGTAACTTATCAGATGACGAACTTTCTGCTTTACACGCACTAAAGACAAATCAAGTAACAGCTATCTGTAAATTTGATAAAGGAAATGCAATTGTTATCATGGATCGAGACGATTACATCGAACGAGCATAAATGATCCTCTCAGGATTACAATTCGAGAAGATCTCTAACATTAACATTCTACAGGAGAAAGAAGAAATCATGAATAAATATATTCGCTCGCTTTATAATAAGAACATCATTGATCAGAAACTATTTTATCAAATTCGATCGACTTCATCTAATCTTTCGATTTTCTACGGACTTTCTAATATTCATAAATCAACATATCCGCTTCGATCAATAATATCGTCTATTGGTAGCTATCAATATAATCTTTCTAAATATCTTGCATGTTTAATTTCTGATTATTCACCGTCTCCTCCTTCATATATAAAAGACTCATTCAGCTTCTCAAACATGATTCGAAACATCACTCTTGAGCCAACTAAATCATATACGATGTGTTCGTTTGATGTTGAAAGTCTTTACACGAATGTACCTGTACGAGAGGCAATCGACATCGCTCTCGACTTAATGTTCCAATCAACAAAATGTCCTCATACTCCACTAAATAGAGATCAAATAAAAACTCTTCTAGAATATGCCGTCTGCTATGCTCCTTTTCGATTTCAAAAAGAAATTTACATACAGAAAGATGGAGTTGCTATGGGCTCACCGTTAGCACCTATTCTAGCGAACTTATTTATGATACGAATGGAAGAAAATCTGACTCATATATCGTCAAAAAAACCAACCTTATGGTTAAGATACGTAGACGATGTCTTCTGCATATTCACTATCTCGTATAATGAAATCATTCACTTCCAGTCAGAAATCAATAAATGGCATGCACATCTAAAATTCACTATCCAATGAGACGAAAAAGACAGTCTTGCATTTCTTGATGTTCTCGTCATTCGAAAAGATCATCGATTTCTAACGACACTATATAAAAAACCAACACACACAAACTTGTATATGCTATGGGATTCGAACCAGAATAGACAATATTAGCTAGGACTAATAAGAACGCTCGTCATTCGCACACTTCGTATTTGCTCTACACTAGAATTCGTTAAAGAAGAATTAGATCTTTTAAGAAAAGCACTACGTTATAACGGCTATCCACCTCATATTATTCGGAAAGGCATAAAAGAAGGACAGGTTATATTTCAACGCCTTCTACGTCCACAACTTAGAATCGGGCCTCAGCGTAAATCTATTCTACTTACGATAGCCTACTACGGGCAAGAATCTAGTATATTTGCAGCAAGAATCAAGAAAGTTTGTAAGACATACCTACCACACATAGACATTTGCTTCGCTTTTCGAAAACAACATACATTAAAATCAATATTTCTTCCAATTATTAAAGGAAAAGACTCAAATCGCTGTCAACAAAAACTCGTCTATCTCATCCCATGCACTAACTGTGAAAAAGTATACATAGGCGAAACAGCTCGAAATCGCGATATTAGACTGAAAGAACATCAAGCGAACATTAGAAAACATGAATCGTCATCAGCCCTAACAAAACATATAAAAACAGAAAAACATTCATTCGATTTCAATAATGTGCGAACACTATCTCGAGAAACCGATTGGTCGTGCAGAATCATAAAAGAAAGTATACTCACACATGAAACATTTGGAAAGGCACTGAACGACACAAAGCACACTTTGAAAGTCTTCGGATAGTTAAAAAGATTCTAATTGCTCCTGAGATTGTTGTTATTGGCGTGAAAATTCTGTCGTTATTGCCATTATTGTTGTTGTCTTCATTAGCTTTGAATCTAATAAATCATTCCTGATGATGTTTCCAGAGAGGAACGAAAGCTTGAATCAAATGATTTGTCATTGACTAATTCAGTACAATGCTATTCGTGGCAGTTATTCGCTTCTTTGTTAAACATAGCATAAGTTTGACTTTTTTCCAGCATGTCTGCATACGAAAAATTTATTTTAAATTGCAAAAAACAAAAAAATTTGCATATCTACTATTCCATATGTATGATAACATTGTTAAAGAAAGTATGCACGTGGAAAAAAATGACGAAGTTGTCCTTTAAAATTGATATAATCACCTGATCCAATTAATTGAATTTGTAATATTTGTTGATAGATATTTTTCAAATATGGATCATTGTTTAATGTTGGTTCTGTAATAATTTGTTTAAGCAAACTTGTTTTTGACACTTCCAAATATTTCAATCGAGGACACATGAAAAGAAAACGACGAATTAGTTGACAAGAAAATTGTCCTTGAAAACAGAGAATTCGAACAGTTTTAAGTACAGGATAGGTAATAGTTTCATCTTCAAGTTGCCAAGACATAATATTTTTTCGTATAAGTTTCAAATGACGCAATCGTGGAAATGATGTGACTATCCAACGAAAGAGATCAATAGTGAGAATAGCATCATGGTCTTCAGGTGATATTATAATCGATTGTACCGTCGTAAGTATAAGTCTATTACGATGTGCAATCGAACAAATATTTGAATTCCAATCAACAATTCTTGATGAAACAATGAATAATTCTTCAAAAACTGTTGATGTATGAGTAAGAGAAAAGACAATCATATTGATAATACCAGAAACAGGATCCATTGCTGTAAGTGAAAAAAAAACATATTTAAATCTCGATTCGATTTATTTGATTGAATGAAATATATATTTAGTTATTTTCATACCTGTAGTTGGATAATTAATTACAATACATCGTTGTTGCCATAGTTCATTTCTAAATGAATTTTGATATTTTTCAATAAGTCTAATATTAAGTTCAAATTCAATACAAAATTCAAATTGTTTTAAATGTGGTAAATATGCTATGATGCCTTTTTCAAGTCGATTACCATCGACAAATGATGTTTCAGATTGATTTTGTAAAATTAAATCTAGTGTCAAATATTCAAGTGATGAAGAACAACCATGAATAAATTTTTCAAAATATTCGAATTCAACTTGATATAATCTCAAATAATAATATCTAAATAAATCATAATAAAAACAAAATAATGATATACTATGTATTTATTGAGTACATACTTAGGTAGAATTATTTCTCGAGAATATAGAGCAAGTCGTTTTAGATAAGGTGAACAGACAATAAATGAATTTAATTCTTGTAATGAACTATGAAGTTCAGTTGATTGTCCATTTACATCAACAAACAATGACTCAATCATTGGTAATTGTTGACCAAGTTGAAATAAATCTTGTATTGTATTTACACGTATTGTTAAATGACGTAATGAAGAAATTAATAATCCTGTTGGAATAAACAAGCATCTCAATGAAAGATCAAAATCTTTCAATGGAATATCAAAGTCGTTATCCAAATGATAGATTTCATGTTGTAAACCAAACTTAAGTTTAATCGAATATAATTGTGGTAATCGAATACATAATGATCGAAGTTCCATTGCTAATTTATCTGTTTCATTAATTTCAACAATTGTTAATTTTTGTAATGATGGTAAATTACGTAAATATGTCAATTGTCGAGTAGTAACACATACAGAATGGATAACTTCATTAAATTTAGGTAAACGAGTACTAAGCCAAAAATTTGATTCATGAGATAAGTTAATATGAGATAAATAGGGTATAATAAGAGAAGCAAGTCGAGTATTGTTTTCACTTAATTCAAGAAAAGCTTTGAGAATTTCTGCTGAACTAAGATAATTAAATAAATATGGAAAAAGTTCATTTGGTAGTGAAAGTAAATGTGTTATAACTGTATTGTCGTTACTCATTCTATATATTATGATTTAGCAAAAAAGAATATGAAAATAAATGGTGATAAGAAGCACTCTACAAGCATATTATACATGCATTTATTCTTTCGCAACTTAGCACATTTTTGATGCTGTACTTGCGAAATTTTTTGGTAATAAACACTTATCAGTGGAAAGGAAAGAAATGTTATTCACTAGTAGTGACGTTTGCGTTTTGTCGATTGGGCACGCTGTCAAGAACGTAAAAATATTTGTCTATTCTTCTCCTAACATTGTTCTGCGCAACGTACATTTTTAACAAACATAACAATTTAAATTTTTCGTCTTGTGACAAATGTATGTCGATTGTCTTTAGTACTGTGTTATTTGAATATCATTTGTCACAACGACTTACACAGCAAGAACGAAATGAATCATGAATATTTTTCGAAATAAAAATGAAAAAAGGTAATGATTAGTCGTTCTTTCAGTAGTAAAAGAACCTTTTGCTAGGTTCTTATCAATAAATAAATAGAACAGAATTGTTTTGTATGTATCTCTGGTGAGAAACGTGGTAGAAGGCTGACTTTTTTTTTCAAAAGATGCCCCATTTAATGCTTTATCAGGATTACAAAATCAAATCTTTTTGAAATTTTAATAAATCAAGATGTCTATTGTCACACTCTGTCTCATTCTAAACAATCTGAAAAATTCAGAAATTACTAGTATGAAGTATTGACAAATAAGCATAGCGTCCTCGATGGCAGACTCAATGGCAATACTAAACTTCTTAGTGCAAAAAAAAACAACAGAAAATTTATCAAGTTGTTCATATTTGATCACTAATATGTGGTTATTTCTGTTTGATATCTTTTTCTTATTTTAGATTGAAAACATTATCTCTTGATGTTGTTTTGTACAATATTCTTTTTAGTTCAAATCTGTTTTTTTTTGTGTTTTTTACATTTTCAGTTTCAACATGATCTGATAGTGTATGAAACAGGTACCAATGTAAGAAGATTGCTGATTCTTAAAGCATATTTTTGAAGAATATCAGTAGAAAAACCTCCTTCTTAGGAAATTATGCTATGAAATCTAGACACAAATCTTTTTATGGTTAAACTTAGAATAGATACACGGTACTTAATATGGCGGTCTATTTAAAAATATTCAAAGTATCTCAGATTTTTCTCATGGGAAAAAGTACGACTATAGGCATCTTCATCTTTATTGGTTTATTAAAATTTCAAAAGGAACTAAAAAGATTTGGTTTTGTCATTCTAATAAAGCACTAAATGGGTTATCTTTTGAACAAAAAAAAATCAGCTTTTATCATATTCCTGAACAGAGATATATGCAAAGCAAAACTTTTGGCTCATCCGGTATGAAATTTATATTAAACTGTACGTTTTACTTGTTGTAAATTTTCTATGTCAGACATCTTTGTTTGTTTACTATTTTTTCTGGTAAAATTCATTGATCAGAATTTAAATTAAGAAGATCACCTTGGTTCAGTATATTTGTTACTAAACAATAGATTTTAATTGCAATAAAGACTTTTATTTTATTTTTATGATGTTCTTTTATTTTCATTTATCTAAATTTTGAAATACTTGTGTTTTTGAGCAGTCTTCAGATCTTGACACTCGTTCTAATAAAGTTCTTAGAAGTTCAAAAAATTACATTTCTATTGAGTAAAAAAGAACAAACTAAATGATAATTATCTAGTTTTAATATAAAAAAGATTAACTTCAAACTCAAATTGTTAAGCATTAACTGTAACCTGTTCTTTGGTGAGTTAATCTTTAAAAGTCTCATCTATGCTCTCAATTCTTTTTTTCATTTCTATAAAATCAATCATAACACATATTTTTAAAATATGATATATGATCTTTATTCTTTTTATTCAAATAGAATTTCAATTTATTTTAATTTCTCTTGCAATAAATTTGAAATTAAGAAAAAATTACATTTGAATTCTATTTATTATATTAATACATACAATCATTAGACACAATACAAAACAATATTTTCTTTTTTTGACAACATCAACAATCAATATAATGTTTTTCTTTTGTATTATAAATCATGTTTGTTCGATCAGATTTCGAGTTTGAATAGGTGCAGTTGATGTAATAGCTTGAATAGCCCTATCATTGAATATCTATCATCTATATTGACAAAGAATTGTTTGAATACCTACTTTTATTCTATACATAAATATTGAACGAAATAAATGACTTGATAATGTATAAATATAAAATGATTTTGCAAAATTAGCATAATAAAGTATAATTGTAAATGACATCAAAAATGTATCTACTAATCCTTCATATCCAGTAGCTCTTGGTTTCAAAATGTAATAAGCATAAGAAATCATACGAGTCATTATTAATAATGAACTTAATCCTACTTGACAAAGCATCATCTATTATAAAGAAGAAAAAAAAACAAAAAAATTTTTTTTTTGTCATGTCTATCATTGATTTCAAATAGAAAATTATATGAGAAATATATTTTAATCTCAATTAATTACTTACTATAATCAATTGTTTATCTTTTTTTCTTTCAAAATATTGAGTTTGATGATAAATCGTGAGATTTATTGTTTGTAATTGAACTCTTATTCGTCGTTTTGTTCGTCGAATATTCATGATAGTCAAAAAACCAAATATTAACATTGATATATGAGGAATTACACCCAACCAAAATATAACAAACATACTATCGAACATAGCATAAGAACCTGGTCTAGTTGCACATATTGGTCGAAGATCATATGAAACAAGAATATGAGAACATGATAAAAAACTAATGACAATAGCTATTATTATTGCACGATAAGCTATTTTCATTTGACTAAATGAACGAAGACGAACACTCATTGATGATGACATATATCGATCAACGGATGATAATAAAACTAAATACATAGATACTAATGGAATTGCCGAAACTAAATAAGCACGAAGTTTACAATAGACTCGATTTGTATTTAATAGAGTACTACCAAGATGATCATTAGCAAATCGAGTCGTAACACCAAATATAATCGATAATAAATCAAATATAGTTGCACAAAGAAAATAGAAAGCACAAGAATTTTTATGTAATTGTATTGCTGTAAAAGTAATAAAATTACAAATACAACCAAAAATACCAAAACTTAAAACAAGAATTGGACCATAATAATTTACTGCACTTGTAACAGTTTGTATTGTAGTAACTGTTGTTGTCATAATAGAAGATAATATTTTGGTTAGATTATAATAGAAAGTTTGCTTTTTTTCTTTGAACTGAATTTGTTTGTATCTACTAAGTATATACAAAACTGAATTGTTGAAGAGAATTTTATTAGTTTTTGCAGAGGAAAAATAATGAGATAAATCAAAATAGAAAAAAATGTAAATGTAACGATATATATACAGGGTGTCCCAAAAGTCCCCAACAAAAGTTTTTGTAAATATCTCTTATACAATTTCAGCGATTTAATTGGTTTTTTTTATAACATGATATCATATTCTTTTAAGTTTTATTTTAATAACAAAACCGTTAACAGATACTATTTTGAACCGTCACTTTTGACTTCAATATCCAAGTGTACCCACTTTCGATTTCTAAACTAACATTTTCGAAGGAAATTTCCCGAGATACTTATTCCGACCTGAAACGTTGACCAAATCGAGGGCTCACTCAGACTAGCTTCTGTATAAAATTTCAGAAGTTTTCGATGTAGTTTTTCTGAGATATGAATTTTTCAAAATTTAGGCGTTTGTCCATGCAACTTTTGCAAAATTTGAAAAATGCATATCTCAAAAATCCTAGATCCAAAAGTTCTAAAATTTTGCACAGAAGCTAGCCTGAGTGAGACTTCGCTTTGGGCAAAGTTTCAGGTCAAAATTCGAAACTATAATTGTCTTTTGAAAATGGGGGTCATCATGGACACAACCCACTAAAAATTTCATATCTCAGCCAAAACTGCATAAAAGCATGAACCTTTTGGAGGTCGTTGTAGTAGAGTGGTCGTGTAGCAAAAGGAAAAATATGACCTCAAAAGTGTCTAATCATCATATGAGCTCAACAGCTTTTCATCATCTCGGGTACTCGTATTTTTGAAAAATCGAAAATGGAAACATTTTGATATTGAAGTCAAAAGTGACAGTTCAAAATAGTATCTGTTAACGATTTTGTTATTAAAATAAAACTTAAAAGAATATGCTATCATGTTATTAAAAAAACGATTAAATTGCTTGAATTGTATAAGAGATATTTACGAAAACTTTTCTTGGGGACTTTTGGGACACCCTGTATGTATATTGAACGAATGAAAACTATTGTTTGAAATAAATTTAATAAAGCACAAGTATACTTTTAATTGTAATTCTATACTTTGAGACTATTGCGAAGATTATTATGAAAATTTAAATGTCATATTATTTCTTTTCATGCTAGCGCATCTCATCCTATCTTAATCTCTTATCTTTTTATTTAATTGATTAAGACATCAAAATAAAATAAAAAATCTAACGCCATTTTTTTTGCGTCATAGTAAAGAAGCTTTACTTTTCATAATTCTAATGAAGAATAGTATTTATTTTTTCTTAGCTATGCACTTAAATAAACAATTCAATGTTTCATGTGGCAAAGTCGATTACTTTCTTTCTATATATTTTTTTTTTTGCGACAAGATCAAAATTCTTCAAGTTAATTAATGAATTGTTTTCGTTTGGCTATATGTACACAAAAAAATTACAAAACAAGGATCGATGAAAACCGAACTATGAAATTTGAATCACATGAAAGAAATTGTTAAGCATTATAGTTTTTTTTTCTAAACTAAATATCTATCTGAATAACTGATTAATAAAGTTTTACTTGAGTCATAATGATTGTGATATCTAATATTTTGAAAATATTTCAGAACAGATAAATTATTTGATCTTGATCTTTCTTTTTCTTAAAAGATGAGTAATGAAATTCTCTCCGAGAATAGTAATGAGAAATCCTATTGAGTTAGTTTGATGATTTTTTTTAGAAGGGCTAAAAGTGAAGCACTGTATGATAGTTAAATCTTTCACTATTCTGAGAGAGAAACAAAAATGAAACTAACATTGATTATTTTACATTCATTGTGAAATCCTTACTGCATTTACATTAAATCTATCTTTAAATTGTACTGATGCTTTTGTTCTTCAATATCAAAGAGTAAAAATCTTTGTGATATCGTTATTGTTCATTTAAAAGAACAGAAAAAGAAAACTTCTAAAATTTCAATTATATTAACTAATAAGGTGTATTATGCTACAGTTCATCTTTAGACACAGCAAGTTAATTAAAGTGGTTCAATTGATACACACAAATCGCTTCAACAAAAATAAAATAGGCGCACCAAAAGATAAATTAATTGAGAAATCTAACACTTTTTTTCCGTTTTTTAAATAGACAATGATGATAACGTCACAAAGATTTTTACTCTTTGACATTGAAGAAAAAATTCATCAACACAGTTCAAAGATTGATTTAATGTAAAAGCAGTAAGGATTCCACAATGAATGTAAAAAGAAACATTTTTGAGTTTTATACTTTGTAAATTGTCATCGTATATGCAAAATAATCAATGTTAGTTGCATTTTTGTTTCTCTCAGAAAAGTGGAACATTGCACTATCATACAGTGCTTCATTTTTAACCTTCTAAAAAAATCGTTCAATTAACTCAATAGAATTTCTCATTACTATTCTTAGAGAGAATCTCATGAGGCATTTAAAAAAAAAATCAAGATCAAGTCATTTATCTATGATGAGATATTTGCAAAAAAATTAGATGTTACAATCAATATGATGCACTTGGTGGTTTTATACATTACAAGAAAATGAATTCTAAAATAGAATAAATGCTGTAATTTTTAACAAAATGAACTTGATAAATACATAATTAAAATATCTGATATTGAGCGACGTTATCTTTTAAGCTAAAAAAGATTTGTAGCTTTTTTGACTTAGTCGAGGTATATGATAATGTTTGACAAAGCAATTTTTTGTGATGAAGAGAGAATTAAGAGATTATGGCTTAAGAATATGTTTTTTTGTCAAATAACTATTCATTCAAACAAATAAAAACACATAATTACTTATTTACTTGTGTTCAAAGTGTTCTATTCACTGTTATCTTGAATATCGATTATTGGACAGTTTGTTTTTTTTTTCGTAAGACCGATTATAAACATACCAATAAATGGGTTTTCATCAAAACAATGAACATATGATATATATTGCTTTGTATAATTAATTATTGAAAATTAATATTTTAAAGAAAAGTCTTACGAGTAAACTGATCGAAAAAAGTAATAAAAAGATTTTTTTCAACAAAAATCAGTCATCAAGGTAGTAAACTGACAGTAGACTAAACCTAAAATGATTCGTTTACTTATGGTTTTCTTTTTCAGTTATGACTATTTCACTAAATATTAGGCATAGTGCAGGATGTATCAAATTAGTTGTTGAGAAGAATGTTGCCTGAAAACCTTGACTGTAGACCAAAAAACAAAAATCAAGCAACCTAAACTAATTGATCTTCAAAAACAGATGAGAATTAATCTTGTGAATTGATTGTTAAATAATCATATTGTAGATGATACTAAATTTAGATTTAAATGAAATATATATACAATGCTCAGAATGACCAAATGTAGGCTGTGAAAAGGCAAGAAGCCAACAAGAAAGATGTTATTCATAAAAAAACAAATTTCTCACTAAAAGTGATGTGAAGTTTGTCTAATAGCTCTAAAGTTCAACAACAAAATGTCAGGAATCAACTCGACAAATACACAAGATGGTGCAAAACCTCACACACATCATTTGAACGAAAAATGACATATCTATCATTTTGCTATATTCATCCGAAAGTCTCGTTGACCATCAAACTCATCTGATTTTTGTCGATTAAATTAGAGCTCATGGAATGAATAGGCTAAAGCTATAAATTGGAGACATCCAACAGCAAAAGCAGTACAAATAGACGAAATAAGGCGTTCATACGAAAAGATTAAAAAAAAAATTTTTTAAATTTTATACATAATTTTACTCTACGATTAAATATAATGAAAGACACATGGAGAAGACCATATTCATTAAATAAAACATATCATATTGTAGAAAATTTCATGTGTTTCTTTTGATAAACAAAAAGTATTTTAATTGAAGGCTTAATAGAGTAACCTGTGGTTTGGACTGTAATGCGGTGATATGATCTTTTACATACACTTAAAGTTTCAACTAATAGCACGAATGTTTTGTTCTTAAGACATCAGTTTCTCAACTAATGCGCATATTTTACAAAAGATATCGAAACATTGGGTTTCCTCGTAAATCTATTATTGTTAAAAGAAAATATTATTCTAGCTAATACTTTCGATGTATGATATGGACTACAACATCTTGTTATAGTCGAAATTTCAGACCAAGATGATGGCATTTGATTTTCTATTTTATATCATACACTAGACTAAAAACTCAGTGAAATAGTCAAAACTCATGAACGAAACAGTTGACGGAAGACGTTAGTGTTCGAAATGAAAATTTTACCCTAAAGCAATATCCTCTCATTATCAGACTCAACTTATCGACTATTATATCAATTTATCTGCCAGCGACAACATGTTTACGAATCTTATTTTCAATGAATACTTCTATGAGTGATCAATTACAGAAGAAACAACATTTTCAGAAGACTTTTTTCATCTGTAGAACTTTGTAGAGCTCGTTGTGCTAATCATTTGAACAATTTGATTATAGAGACGTAGTGGGGTACCCAATTTTGATGCTCCGCCATAGGTCTATGCAATACCGATATGAGCTTGTTTTTGATCCGTAGGTTTTCACTTCAGTCAACTCAGTTCTATAGGAAGCTGAATCTACATAATAGATACGAGCTGAAGATGTATTACCGAAAATATTCAGAGGACGATATTGCGATATAGAATCCAGAAAAAATGGTTTTACTTGGCCCTAGTGAACACCTAGAAAACCTTTTTTCGAATGAATCAGATCAGGTTTATGATAACCGGGTTGCCTGCGAGTTGTGTATAGAGCGTTGCCAAAACTACCATCCGATTTTCGATTTTCAATCATAAAAGAGCTGGTTAACTGGCCAACGCTAAGACCAATGTTTATATCACCTTGTGAATTAGTTTTATTTCTTATTTGATACAAATGAGCTCGATAGATTGCATCGAAAAGAGGACGCTGTTGTGGATACAAGAATGACAATGTTTGATAGGCAGCTTCTATTATAGATGCAATCATTCCATATTGTTTAGCAATAGAATCGTTGGACAACGGTCGACTTCCTTCTGTAACATGTTGATGGATTCGATCGAAACTTTTCACCGCCTCATACATGGCATTATGAATGATAGCAAAGGCACGCGCTGTTGCTGCTGGATCATCTTGGTCTGGTCTGAAAACTACAACTTTATCATAATCATTTGCACAAGCTTGCAGCACGACTTGGTTCCAAAAAAGAATGGGATGTAATGATGTTGATCGCAGATCATCCTGAAGCGTATCATCAATATGATTCTGTAAGATAATATTACGTTTGGTAAGAGAATAGCTTGTAGCAATTATTGCAGTTACGAATACGAAGAATGATAGCTTAATATTGCAACCCATTTTTCAATTGTTTGATACAATTCGTTTGGTTACTACTTTATATACATCAACGGATTTGTCAACAATAATATAGGTACAGACCCATTACAAAGATATCTCGAAAAATATCTATTACTTAGACAGCGTATGGGATGGTATTAAGTGAAAGAGGGAAGTGCACTATGTGTATGCAGCACTGCTTACATCGCCTACAAAAAATACAGTTATCACTTTACCTTGTAATTTATCCTGACGGATCAAGTTTCTCTATGTGACAAATAGCGTTGCAACTCGTTTCTGCTACTTCCTTTGAATAATATTAGCTCAATAGCAACACTTGTAATTATCATCATGCGTGATAACCAACAAAAGATACATTTGATTATGAAAACAATGTATAGTCAACAGAGATGAACAATTTTGATTGCAGTTAACTAGAGTTACATTCCTTTTCTCAAAGTTGAATGAAGCGTTGGAGTCATGCTTCTCCTTCCAAAATCCCGAAGTTGGAATCCTTCAAGCAAAATAGAAAATAAAATCACGAGGAGAAAATCGAAGCTGTCCCATGTTTCAAAGCAAACGCACCATAGTAGAAAAAACAGCTTTCAGTGCAACCTATATAAACATATATTGAAGAGTGTCAAGTGCGAGTGTCGGTGGAGATGTGAGTCTCGTCTTCATTCTCACCGACACTATACTCAAGAAAAATTTCGGAGCTGCATTTCGGAAATTTTCGTCCGGACTATCTCAAAAAGAAAATTGGATGAGTAAGACAATGTTCGTTCTCATGTGTAAGCTTCAACGCTAGACTATTTCAAAAAAAAACGTCATCTTACATTGATTTCCTATGCCAATAAATAGCCTAGAATTAAATACATTGAGAATAATTCATTTATTGTTGAGGATAAACTACTAAAGTTTGACCATAGTAATACTAATTAGTTAAAAAATACCATGCGAGCAGCAAGGACAAAAATTTCAAACGATTCAATACGACAACTTTTCGAATCAATGTCAGGACGATTTCAACAAGTAGGGGTGTTGGATAAAAACTAACATTAGCATTAATGATTGGGCCTAATGCTTAGATGTTAGTATTAATTTAGCATTATTTTTAATTCTAATACAAATACTTCGTGTCAAGTCTAGACTTCTATCTTGATATACTACTTTTAACTTTTCAAGAGCTATCTGGTGGCACTATTTGTAACTTTTCAACGGCTGCCATATAGTACCCTTTGTAACCATGCAAAAAATTTTTTCTACTAGTAAGAAAATAATTTTTTTTCGAATGTGACACGAAAAAAATCGAACTTCTTCTCGCTAGTCTAAATTTTCTCTATCAGAACTATGCTTCTTTATGAAGAAAATATTATAATCAAATTCAGCATAAAAAGGAAGTAGATTCAAATATTCTTCGCAATATTTTCAGTTCGTTACTAGAAATGAAAAAGAATTTAAAACGGCGATTTTTATTTCTTTATTCATAAAGAGGCGGTTAGAATGGCATACAAATGAAGATATTGTCTCATTGGAACAACAATACATAAACTATGCTGAAAATCAGTTGATACAGTCGGTAAAACTGAAGCCCATGAATTCTTAGAATCCGTATGTAATATGTGACGAATTTCGAGACGATATTTTTACAGTCAACTCTATACAAAGAGTCTCTATAAATCAAACTAGTGTGACTGAAAGTTAGAATCATGAAGAATAGTTGATTCCTTTCCTTGAAGGTTTTTTTATTTACAGATTTTGACATCCTTAGAATGTTTTCGTATTTGTTTTCATGTGACTTTATCCACTCAAAACATAATACAATATTCTAAATCAAAGTATAAAACTGAAACTAGCTATGTCTGGTTGCAGTAAAAACGAATTCAGCTTTAATTTTGCAGTATTTCCATTTTATACGTTCATATGCTGTCCTGCATAGTTGAGAACGCATGCATATTTTATATTAAAACACTAATAAAATGTTCTAGATAACACACTCGAAATTTTCCATTAACCAGATCAGCAACCACATTATTCTAGAAATATTAGTTCATTATTTATAAAATATTGTGCATCATATTGAAGAGGTTCTCACAAAACAAATACTGCTATAATGTCAATATAGAAGCTGAGAAATTACAAAGAGTACATCCAGGTAGCTCTTGAAAATGTAAAGGTAGTTGCTCACTTATCAGTCTATGACTCACATGCAATATATGTATTACAATTAAAAATAATACTAAATTAATGCCAACACCACGACACTCCTATCAAAAAGTAATCAATCGTAGAGGTCTTTTTTGTCATTCATAGTCCTTCATTGTTCTTGTATAAAAATATTTAGAATGTAAAAGAACTAAAGAACAGAGTAAAAAAATATGAGCGGAGATCTATAATTTTCCCGCAGCATTTTTCTCTTTCTATCGATCTCTGCGTGTGTACAAAGCAAGAAAAAAAAGATAATGGCGACAAAATCAGTGTACTACATAGACTCGGCTTATTTTAAAATACCGATATAGATTAAACGATTAGATCTCTTTCTGAAATACAGTCTTCATTTATTTATAAATTGCATAGGGAATCTATAATTTTGCTACAAACTATAGGTACAATTAACATGAAATTGTCCGAAAAACTGTGTTCACCACTGCATGTAAGAATTTAAGAAAATTCAATTCCACCATCAATGATAATACTTTGTCCAGTCATGTAGTCAGAATCTTTGCTTGCAAGGTACGATACAAAGTTTGCTACATCTTCTGGTTCACTTGTACGACCAAGTATTATGAGATTCTTTGAGTAATCTTTGATGACCTCTCCTTTTTGCTTGCCTTCGATTTTCGCCAATTCTTCGTCAGCCATATCCCACATCGCAGTTTGGACAATTCCTGTTTTCATTGTAAGATAACAATTATTTATTTCGAAGAAACTATTATGAAACATACCGGGACAATAAGCATTGACCGTTATCTTGTGTTTTGCCCATTCCATGGCAGCGGCTTGTGTAAGGCCACGCACACCCCATTTACTGGCTGAATACGGACTCAACATTGGAAATGGCTTGTATCCGACGATACTGCAAGCTCCAATAATTTTGCCTCCTTTACCTTGATCAATCATAACTTTGGCAGCTTCTTTGTAACAAAGAAATACACCACGCATATTGGTTGCGAATATGTTGTCCCAGTCTTCTGCAGTGACATCAATAAGTGGTTTCACCTGAGCAATTCCTGCATTAGCAACCATTACCTGTAATATTAGATCAAAATAGGTGAAAGAACTGGAGCAAAAAAAGATGCTTACGTCCAAACTACCCAATTGTTTTGCGACGTTCTGCATCATCGCTTTAACTTCTTTATCGATAGAAACATCAGTGGTGATGGCGACAGATTTCCTACCAATTGCTTCAATTTCTTTTCGAACATTCTTGAGCTCTATTGAGTTTGCTGCAATATCATTGACAGCCACATTGAGACCATCTCTAGCAAGGCGAAGAGCAATTGCACGTCCAATACCTCGTGCAGCACCAGTAACTAAAGCATTGCGCGACATCTAAAACATTACCACTGAATATGATAGAAAAGGACTAGAAAAAAAAGTTTCATTGAGCCATTGGAAGATAATGATATGAAACTCTATATAGATCAATTTACACTTTGATAGCTGCAGCAGTATATCTTACAGAGAAAGATCGATACTATATCTATAAGAAAAATTTCCTCTTTATAAGTTATTTTCAAGCTGCTCGTCTATATTTACACTCATACACAGCGCTTTTGAGTCCCTGTGTTTCTTACAAAGATTGGTGAAAGTGAAGCGAACCCTATTTCATCCTGGAACTGGATGAGATGGAAGCAGCGTCCTCGATGCTTTAACTAAAAGAAGCAAAATTCATCTAACATATTTTATGCGAAGCTGTGCTCTAACAAAATTTCACATTTTCATTTTCAATCTTGAAGCATTAATCGAGTTTTCACGGATTAGGAAATGCTTTCATATTGTGGACGGTATTCAGCGTTCGATAGTGCCAAAAGTACGAGAAGCATTTCTAGGACGCCTGACCATATAAACCCATAGCGATTGTGTCAGAAAGAAGACGAGAAATACAGATGGCTTGGTACACATTTTCCACTGCATCTTCACTATAGCACTTCTCACTCAAACTATAAGATAACAATAGGTCAACAACTGCTCGTATCTAATATTTCTCTTGGACCATGAGTACCTAATGGAGAAAAAATGTTTTTATTGTTCTGAGGAATTCTATGTAGCGGACTCAAATGTGGGATTTTCTTCTTTCAGACTTCATCATTTGTGCAGTATTATTGCAAAATCAAGAATACAGTTCAGAATAGGGTTCGTCAGAAAACTTTGAAAAAGAAAAAAGATCGGAAAATAGACAAATCCAGAACATTCTGTATCGAGATTCAGCAGCTTCTTCAACAAAGCCATTGAGGATGTGCTAGCGTATGCAAGAGTTGGGTAAAAGTGTCAAAGAGAGCGTATGAGCTGAGGACAATAATGAGAATGTTAGTGTATAAATGTAGAGTCAGTCAAGTAGTAAAGTCTTCACTCACACACTTCTCCACTTATTGAAGTTCATCTTGTTTATGGTTTCAGTCGAAATTGATTAAAAAATGTCTACTTTCCTAGTCTGTTTAGATTTACGTCCTTTCTATACATCCATTTCTATCCGTTAGAATTGTTGTTTCTCTTCTATTTTTGCCATTTTATGCGTTCTTTTCTGTACGTTCTTGTTTCTACTTTCCTTTTTTATACATCCTTTTCTGTACGTCCTTTTTTAGTATATCCTTTTCTATACTTCATTTTCTGTATCTATTTTTCACTATGTCCTTTTTTATACTTTCTCTTCTCTGCTTCATTTCTTATACATGTCTTTTTCTGTGCGCTTCTTTTCGTATGTCCTGAGGGTATCATGTTAGAATTGTAATCTATAACATTTCAGGTACTGCAAACATCACCCACTAGGCTACGAGAGCACCTGAGATACTACGAACAACAGCTGGGATGCTACAGCAATGATGCAGGCATGTCGTTAGACTCTGACGGTAACATCTAAGATGTTTCAGACACCACCTTCAAGGCTATAGGTAGCATGATCAATTAACACTTGAAATACCATAGATAACAAGTTCAAGCAGTTCCTAAAAACTTATAAACAGCATGCTCAGGTAGCCTTTGAAAGCTTATATAGAATATATGTATTAGAACTGACAATAATGCTAATTTAATGCTAACACCTCAGCATTAATTAACTCTAATGTTAATACGCCTGAAGCATTAGTCATAATGGTTAATCCTATTGCAACACTCCGAATACGTTCTTTTAAGTACTATCAAAGCGTAAAATAAAGATAGACTTAACTGTGTATATAGAGATGACTATGGATTGTGGCTTTTAGCGGGGCGCTACACAGATATAAAAGATTAGTAACGCAAGCAATTTTTTAAAATTTTGTTTAACTGAATTCTACATTCAAATTTTACACGTGTGATAGATTTTGACGTTTTTGACTGGAAATTTGAAAAAGACGTACATCTAAGAATACGATGTCATGATATGATTATAGTTAAGATTTAACCATATTTTAGTTCTCTCTCAAAAAAGGCTTTCTTTTCTTTTATCAGCATTTTCCGAAAAAATCATCAAGCGAATTCTATGATCTACTGACATTTAAGCAATATTTTTCTGCATTCTCTTTCTCTAAACGGACTATTAGATGTATCAAGGAGAGCGTTACTCCAGAAGTGCATCATGCATTTGCACCAATGAATCATGGGTATGGATGTGGGTGTGGTATGGATCTTTTCTTCATCTACACCTACACTCCATCCTCTTCCATTAGACTGTCAAAAGTAGTGTACGCGGTTTCAACTTTTTTTTTGTATTTCTTCAATATGATTCTGTTGATCATTAATTGTCACAAAAATATCAAATCGTAATACTGAACTGTATGAACCGTCAAAATACGATCAAATACAACGCAATAAAGTTGTTTACGGCCGTATCCTAATCCCAAAGCCTTCGTTCTAGATACATGCCACAAACATTATTTCATTCAATGACAGTAAACAAAACAAATAAAAAACAAAATCAAGACTATTTTCTAATTACAAAAAAGAGCTTATAAAATCACTCATTTTATGGATTCGCTCAGGTTCTTAGAAGAGAAGACGAGAAATAATTTCTTCCTTTATAACAGGTAGATGCCTTATCTTACAAAGTTTCACATTAGATAGCAATTTAATCTAATAGAATATTTACATATATCATTATTTTCCAAACTATCGGGCGGTAACATTGTACATTATATTTGTTCAGTAAGCCAATTAAGTGAATACTCAAATTGGAATTGGTGCACAGGTCCAAACAAGGGTAATCTACAATTATAGAAGCGTTATAGAAAAGTAGTCTTTATCATATTCATTAAATACATTTTATGACGTTCAATTATATTAATATAAGTTGCCTATTGAAATAAGTGATTAACAGTTATATTATTATTTTTTAAATCATTAAAATCAATTGATGATAAAATGTCGAGAACTTCATTTTCTTTATATTCTGTCATGTTGATTCATATATAAAAAGGAATAATATGATATTAAGTCATGTTAGAATTGTGAGTTTCATTGTCATGTATATATTGACAAAGACAATATCGATCTTCATCTTCTATTGGATTCGTGTTGTACATAATTATCGAACATGATGTTTGACATACCATAAATAGCATAAACAAGCGATTCCAGAACGTAAGTACTAACATATATCTTGAAAATAAGAGAATACTTAAACTACAATGAAGATATTTCAAATAACTATGAAGTTAAAATTTTTCTTGTGTTACTAGAATAATTTTAGTTGAAAGTATTTGTTTCATCAATTATATTCAAAATGTGTTGATTTAAGACATATTTTATTTATTAAAACATTCATTGTCAAAGAAATCATGCTCAAGTATTTGACAAACAAGTGATTTATCAAAACTTTCTATCTTTACTTTTTCATAATCTGATAAGATCGAACAAAATCAGTAAAAGATTGTATGAGATTGATGTTAATGGTCAACAGTTTTCACATATGCAATATCATTTAGCTAGAATTAAAAAAAACAAGAAGAATACATCCTATTCCACGATATTGAACATTTTAGAATCAATTTCTTTCTCGGAAACCAATAACCAGTTTTCGGTAGTTATTTTGCAGTATTAAAGGGTGTGAGTGTTGGTCTCCGACTGTTCAAATAGAACATGTACACACTCATCTCTTTTGACATCAAGAAGCAGAACTGAATGAGATATTCTTGAATGATAAAAACACTAGAAATCGAAAATGGCATCGATTGACCTGAAGTACTTAAAATAACATTGAGTTGAAGATGAGGAATTGCATAATATCATTTTTTAAAACTTTCATTGAAATTCTCAAGCAGCGGTGAGTAAATTGACCATTCGTTGAGATACGTTTTAAATGTTTCATTTTTATATCGCTAATTTCTGAATTAATAGATAAGCTACGCATGTTTTTTTAAGTTTAGTGAATGCAGAAATGAATTGTCTTTTCTATGATAGAAAAAAACAGAATAATTTAGTCCTTAAAATAGTCGAAATATTGACGGTAGAACATAGACACTCCTAAAAAAGTGTTTGCTCTAATAAATATACAAATGAACGAACAGTCTTTTGTTGTAGCCTGCTCAGCGCATCACTTTCTTTGGAGTAAAGAAAATAAAAATAAGTGCAGAACAGAAGAAAAAAAGCTTTTATTATTAGCAACATAGAAAGAACATGAATATTATCTAGATGTATTTAGTTTTTCGTCGCACTTCTATGTTCATTGAAATGCACATGTATAGAGATCAACTCTTTTGAACATTATTTTGCCTTTCTACAACTGTAAACTTGTTTTCTTTTTCATAAAAAATCCAATAGATTTAATTGAAATGACAATGACTTTGTATTGTATAAGCTTTATGAAAAGGAATGAGCATATTAATAAGTTTTTTAATGGATATTTACTAAATATAGTTTCTCTTAACTATTGTTATCATTGAAAATATTTTTTGGATTAATAGAAAACATTAGCGAAGATATATAGGATTCATCATCAAAATACTTTTGTAATGATTGTAAACATGAAAGATTTATTGTTGATTCTTTCCTGACAAACATTATTAGAATATTAATTTAATATTTTCATGCAAAAAATCTTTTGATAAACGTTTAAACTAGAAGTGAAAATACAAGCTTATTTTTACTATCTACTATTTGGTCATCATTATATGAATTGCAAATCTTCTTAAATTCTTTCTAACACTATACAGTAACACAGCTGAGTAACTCTAATTTCAAATCAAAGTTCTATGAAACTCTTGTTCACTTGACAATAAAATTAGATTGTGTACAACATAATTTTTTCGATCACAGTTGTAGTAATCTACGTGTAAAAAGTCTTGGTACAAAAGTTTTGTTCAATTTTCGACTACTTGAAGGTCGCAGGACAGACTCAAAAGTAGTCATTTAGAATCAGAACTCGATGGTCTTTCTAAATATATTTTTAGAATTTTGCTCTGACTCTTAGCTAGTTAGCTGTAAGCAAATACATGAATAAATAAAAAAACTCGTTGACAACATGTAAAACGCACTTATTTTTCTCTCGTCCGTAATATTGCTAAAAAGGTATTATAGGGTAATTTTAACTTCCTATTGTTGAAGAGAATTACATATTCTACAAAACTATGAGTTACAATAAACTAGAACCCAAAAGGATGAAAAGTTACAAATATTTTTCGGACTGCTACTCTTCCGATGAAATGACATTTTTCAAAAAAATAATCGTTTATTCCATATTGTACTGTTTGACGTTCAAGAAAAGCTAATGATTTGTAATGATGTGTTAGAAACAAAGTAAATTGAGCATTTTGTAGAGAAGCTTCATTTTGCAAATTGGTGTATAAAATCTCTTTCGCTTAATTTGAACTGAAGCACTTTTAACCAAAATACAAAAATGGTCTGGATGAAATATTTTGTACAAACGTCGTTTTCGATCCCCATTAAATATCTGCTCCTAATGAATCAAATTCAAGTTAGAATAAAATTCTGAATATATATTTAGAAAAAGCATGAAATTTTCTTTCTAACTGACTACTTTTGAGTCTGTTCTGCGACGTTCAAGTGATTGAAAATCGAACAAAACTTTTGTACCAAGACTTTTTATGCGTAGATTAGAATGTTCAAAAAATCTACTATTGTAGTTGGATTAGAATGTAGCAAATATAGGGAAAAAATCGAAGTAGGGATTTGAGGAATACACATGATAGCGGAAGTAGCACATAGGCAAAATTGTTTATTTTTCTCTTTATTGTCGTTCTGTTTAAGAATTAAACATGATTTACAATAGCCTATATTTTTTTTCTTGTAATCACTGTTTTAATAAATGAATTATAAAATATTGAACATATATAGGTTGAAATTCTCAAATGAATTGCGACGGAATGAACGAATCAGGTTCAAGGCTAGCCTCGTGGTATAACAAGGTCATTTTAATATCAAAAGAATTAAAAAGTACTTGGAGCTCTTTAAGAAGATTAACTACTCAAATGAGCATTAATGTTCATTTGATATGCTGATTTAGTTCTGAATAAAACAGAACAATAGTTCTTGTATTGCTTTATTAAAGATGTGAGGACATGCATTCCGAAAAAAATAGAATGATATTAGTTAGATTAATATGCAGTTAATGAAATTTTTTTTAATAAAACAACAAATGTTCCAGTAACTCGAGTATAACTTTTTCCCAAAAAAAAAAAAAAACTTTTCTCTTATTCATCTCGGCAAACATAAGTGGATTATAGATAATTAAAATATAGTTCAAAAGTCAAAACACAAGCTTACTATCCATTCATTTTTATAATTCATTCAAAAAAAAATTTTTTCTGTAAAACAAACAATTTTTTCAATAGGCAACGTATCAATTTCATTATCTGAATTGGTATTATAAATTTGAGAATATAATTTAAATTGAAAGTATTTTATCATAGTTTCAAAAAAAAACACACATGACTTTTTGTCAATAAGATCATAAAATATTCAACAGAAAAAAAAAAGATTTTTATATAGAAAAATATTCTATGCATCATTATTCAATGAAGACAGTATTCGGAAAAGCTCAAAAGTTTCAAATAATCTTCTTTCCGCAAGAAATAAAAGTCTTCCTTTGAAAAACAATATGTCGAACGTAAAAGAACACCTCTCTTACTTAATTAATTTCTCATCCAATTGAAATTTTCATTAGTATATTAATATGAGAATATTCCTAGTTTTCTGAATTTTTGAATTGAAAAGTCTTGCAAGATTAAAGTCGATACTAGTCCTAAATTTTTCAAAAATCTAAAAATCTCTTCTATTTTTGAATAAATTTTTTTAATTAAAAATTATGAAAAAATATATGAGATACAATTGAAGACTCCTACGGAAAAATCTGTACTCTCATTCATCATAGTAATAGCCCTGGAGTCTTTCATTACATTATATTAATAACCATCAAAATTGTTCAAACAATATTTATTACATAAGTTATCATTTATTCTTAAAAGGATGAATGTCTGAACAAAAAAAAAAAAAAAACCTCGATTCATGTATGTAAAAATAAGCATAGAAAAAGTTTAGTTCATCCAATGAATTTATTTCATCTAGTACAATATTAATTTAAAAATGAATATTTCTCTGAACAAGTTTGACTTTCTCTTGGGACTGAAGAGGATAATAAGTAAAATCTTTATTTTTTTCCAACAGAAAGAAAAAATAAATGAAGAAAGGAAGAAAGGAAAAAGAGAAAATCTTCAGTAAAAAAAATTATCTTGATAGACTCATTATGGCTTCTTTAACAGCTACAGATATTCTTCATATTAGTCAAAGATATACATTGTATACTAGTTATATTACACTTATTATTGGATTAATTGGAAATTTTCTTACTATTATTATTTTTACTAGTTCTAAAGCCTTTCGAAATAATCAATGTGTTTTGTATTTTGTAACAGAATCAATATCAAATATATTTCAATTAATAACATTTGCTGTTATACGTTTATTAATCGCATTAAATGATATTGATCCAGCTAATTCAGTACTTTTCTGGTGTAAAACTCGTGCTATAATGATTACATTATGTACATTAATTTCATTTTCTGCAATATGTTTTTCTGCTTGTGATCAATATCTTTCAACAAGTCTTCAATTCAATTTAAGAAAATTGAGTACAATTAAATTGGCTAAAACTCTTATATTCATAGCAATTGTTATATCAATATTACATATGATTCCATATTGTATTTTTGTAGAAATTCGAACTTCTTTATGTGGTATTTTCAATCCAATGATGTCTCAATATTTAACATTTTTCTATTATCCAATATTATCAGGACTTTTGCCTATTTTCATAGCATCATCATTTAGTATTTTAGCATATCGAAATGTTCGACGAATTGTTCGACGACAAATACCAATAGTTCGTCGACGACTTGATCGACAATTGACAGCAATGGTTCTTGTTCGTATTATTGCATTTGTTATTTTAACATTACCTTATGCTCTTCACAGAATGTATACCTATCTTACAAGAATCAATCAATCAAATCCTTATCCATATGCAATTAATAGTCTCGTTGGAGGAATTATAAGTTCACTTTTTAATTTAAATTATGGAGTAATAGTTTTTTTTAATGTAATACTATTTTTGTTATTCACATAGTATATTTTTGTTTAGATATCTTTTTATATATTTATGGCATCTTCGTTACGATTTCGTCGGCAAGTGAAATTTATTTTAGTCAAGAAAGGTTGGCAACGATTGAAACGATGGTTTTATTGCAGTGAAAATCAAGTTTATCCAAATATGCAGATGCATTCAGTTGCTTCAAGCATTGAACTACAATAAAAAGAACTTGACATTGAATTTTATTAAAAAAATTTTACAAATTTTGTTTTATTATTTCATATAAACTATCTATATATAATGTGCATTAAATTACTATTATTTATTTCAAAATTTTCATATTCTTTGTTTTTGGATCGTTGGGATAGAACGCATTGTATTAAATATTGCATCCAAAAATCTGTCAGAATCAATCTCTTTCTTGTATTAATAGATTATTTCACTATACATCTAGTAGAGAAATCTTTTTTTTCTTTCACACTACGTACTTAGAGACGTATTAAAATCTTTTGTGCAAAGAATTTTTTAATAGAAGATATCCGAACTAAGACTAAGATTCGAACGTTTTTCATTGATCAAGTTCGGAAAATTTGGCTAGATCGAGCGAAGAATTTTACTTTCCAATAAGTTTCTCCAAAAAAACAAAAAAATCTGAGTCTTGCATATAATTATGAAAAGAAAAAAGATTCTTTTCGTTTAATAAAATTATGGAAATATTTTCTTTCATATCATAACACAAAATTGACTAAGAAAAAGTAATATCAATGACTGCTTCAATATGATGCAATGGAAAAATATGTTGAACTTAAATGTGATTCTAAACATGTTACTTGTCTGAAAAATATAAGCCATCAATTTTTTTAATTTCTTTTTAGTTTCCTACTGAGAAAAACTTCTTTTCTCATTATAGCAACGAAAAAATTAAAAAATGCCGTTATGTTTAGAGATATTGGTCATGAAAAAAGAAATTGACTGGTAAAACATTAATTCTATCACAAATTATTTTTCATCAAAATGTCAGCTAAAGGGGATCACAGATGAAATAAGTAGAAAAGAGCTAAAGGTAAACTGATGATCGATTTTTGATGAAAGATACTCTGTAAGAAAATCTATGTTTTGCTAGTTAGTTTCTTATTTTGACTCTCAACATCATATTTGTCTTTCTTAACTTTGAACTTTGCACGGTTTAAGTTTCTAAATTACGACTTTTCTTAATTTTTTTGCTAGTATTATGGAAAAAATTGTTTTTCTCAATAGGAAATCAAAGCAAAATTAAAAATATAATTACTTAAATTTTTTTAGACAAGCAACATGCTGAGAATCACATTAAAAAAAGTGAGGATATCTTTTCATCTGAGAATGTGATATCCTTTCGTAACTCTAGAGATAGCATTTCCTGGAATTATCTACCGTTAATAATATTTTAAAATAAAATAACGATATTTTTTCTAACTAATTCAAATATGCTCTATCCAACTATGTATAAAAAAGTGAGAAAATTAATTGTGAAAATTTTGAATTATGTGCACTTAAAAATCTTTTGAACGACAACACTTATTAACTGATAGTCTTCTTTAATGTGAAATGAAGATAATAGAAGTTTGTTTTGATATAAAATTTGATTATTTCTAATGTGATGAAGTGATCAATCAATGACTGAACTTAGCTTTATGTTTTATCGTTTTTCTCTTTGTTGTTAATGCTTTTTTGATAGCATAATCGAGCATTCTTCGTAGGTCTTCATACGATGTTTTGAATTCTTTTTTTTTTCGTTTGAAAGAACATATCAAGATGCAGGGCATGTTAGAACATTTTTTGAATTAATCCTTTTTAGAATAATACAACAGAGCACTTTTTTTACTAGAACGCCTCTTACTGACAGTTTTTCAAGCCACTGATCCTTTAGGCTCTTTTCTCGGGTTAAAAAGTAAGAATTTCAAAAAAATAAAGTAACGTCATACCTTTTAGCGTGACAGGTTCTTTCAAACAAAAAGCAAATTAAATATATAGAATGAGTATTGACAGAAAACTTTGGATTGTCAAATGAGTTTAACTTTGCCTCTTTGCGACGAATCTCTTTTTCAAATATTATTGCATAGAGCTGAAAACTTTACCATAGACTATATTCACTACACTTTCAACATATCGTGATAATTTTAGACGATTTGAATAGACTCTTCATGTGAAATCGGTTTTTGTGAGGAGAGTGACGTTCATCATAACTACCGATTTTTCTTCATCATGTTTTTGAACTGTGAATGACGCCAACTAAGGCGCATCTTCGACTATTTAAGAAGCATTGATCGGTTGTTAAATTATACCGAAAATAGATTTATAGGTTCTTTTAGACTATCACTAGTTTGATGATAGCATTAAAATATCTAGAAATATTTCTTGCAGTATCGTTCTGCCAACAAGACGGATAACAAATAAATTTTTTTTATACGATATGGCATGTTCATACGTATTAAGTAAGATATAATAATTAGTGAATACAAATTATTGAGTAACTGATAATAGTCGAAAAACTATATAAAATCCAATTAGTAGATTCAATCATAAGAAAAGTGACTTTAGAAACTGTTTTCAAGGTATATCAGATCGAGATTGAACAATGTTCGAACTTCAAACGAAACTTTTCAGACAGTGTCAAACAACGGGACTAGTCAATAATTTGGCTTACGCAAGAACACGAAAAAATTCAATGAAAATATCTTATTTGCAGTTATTCGAGAAAAATAGCAGCAAAGATAATTGCAAATTAATTAATGCAATTCTTCGGAAGATATAAGGTCCAACATTTTTTAAAGTATGTCGTGAAATGAATAATAAATATTCTTTTCAAGGGGTCATATGTAACATTTCAAAGTGAGATTTCAAATTAAATGAATGCAGTTAAGATATTAACTTAGTTCGTCCTTGATAATGTCTCAAGCATAAGCGTTGTTTCAAAATATAAATTATTCCAATTAATGTTATTTGCGGTAACATAGCGTCAGGTAGAATCGTGGGAAGATGCAAATAGATCAGTGAAGAACATCTTAACCATAACAAAGATCAAATCTATATGATTTCTACTTTAACAAATAGTACCAAAATAAAATAATCTTATGCCTTTTATCACGTATTATTTTTTCCGTTGTCACATGTTGCTAAGCACAATGACTAATAGGGTGTGGGTTTTCCTGATATTATCCCACACCCACACCCACCCTTACTGGAAGTTAGACCTGGCTAGGAAAATTTGTAGATGTAGGCAGCTGAAGAGTAGATTCAAACTCACACGAACACATTCTTTCTCTAAACATTTCAAATCACTCTGAGATACATCAAGTCTTGCAAAGAATAAAACAAACTTTGTGCTGAGCTGAGATCTTACGATGGGTGTTTGAGCCAGGTAATTGAATATGCATCACCTTCATTTTGAGTCTTAGTATTGTGCTATTACTCGTTATTAGCTATGAACAAATATAAATTTCTATAAGTCTATTGTGCAAACTACTTATTTTAACGCTCGTGAAAAATTGTGTTTCAAAATTGGAAAACTAAAAACTTGAATAAAACTCCATTTCTAGTAAATGGAGATCAGTTTCAGTCAATGTTCATATTCGTCTGATAAAGTGTTTTTTTTGCAAACGTGTTCGAAATATCTTGTCGTTCATGTACGTTTTCTGATATTTTGAAAATTGGAGTCGGATGTAGAACTAATTGGAACTGGTTGTGCAACCCTTGGAACGGATGGTTGAATATTTCTGTTAGGCACAAATCCTGAAGGACCAACATTTTCAATAACATTAGTGGAAGCAAGATTTTCTTCAAGTTTATCTAAAGTCATTGCTGGAGAATTTTCAATTGACATTGTTCCACTAGCAAACATATCATTGTCATCGATGGCTATTCGACCACCGCCAAGTATAGCATCAACTTTCTCCAACCGCACTTTCGTTTGGTGTAATTGCTGTCGTTTAGCTCGAATAAACGTATCCTCAGCAAGATATGCATCGACAAAATCAGGTTGTTCGATAGGAATCTGTCTCAAACGTTCTCGTATACCAGGACATATGTCAAAGACGCATCCTGCACGTATAGACAAGGCTGTATAATCGATGAAGCGTTTTATTAACAATTTCCAATATGCATAAATACTAATTATCATATCTTGTACTGCTTGATCATCATTCGAGATGGCATCAAACACTGCATTATCATCATCATCATCGTCGTCAGTTATCTTAGAGAAACACATTTTCTCACCTGTTTTACCAGATTTTCGCTCTGCTAAATACTCTTTAAAGTTATTGATCTTATTCATGTAGTAATCATTCAGTGTATACGGATCCTGCTTTTCTAGTCGGATTATTTCTTGCACTTGATCACACACAGCTTGTTTTTTTGTTTTCAAATACATTGAGACAACATTACGAAACGCTGGTAACAATTTTAATAGTAAAATATCTCCATTACAAGCATCTCGATCATTATCCAATAATAGTCTGGATGTCATATGAAAACTTTCATCGATGAGTACTTCGATTACATGCCAAAGTTGGTCAAGCTTTTCACATATAAAACGTTTCAATATCGGATGTGGTAGAAAATTCGGCAATTGCTCACCGAAGCATGCTAACATGGCATCGTGAACTCTAGAACGGTATTTTGATGAAAAAAAATCCTTATCTTGTCTTTGTGTGATATCTTGAGCTTTTTTGAATTTGCAGTGCAAATTATTAATCAAACTACTAGTAGTATGTTGACCGTCATTTGAGCTCTTAAAACGCTCTTTAATGATATTTTCTACATACCAATCAGCCAGTTCATAATATTTGGCTAATCGCGCAGAAGCCGATGCTAAATCTGGCGGAAATTTCGATAATTGGTCGCGAACTTCTTTTAATTTTGTTTGTATGTCGTTTCGCATTTTTGGAAATGTTTCTTTAACCCGATCAGAATATAAATCAGCTAAACGATTAATAAGTGCATCAATTCCAAGACAATGCCCCGTCATACGCGAGGCAGGATGCTGACTAAAAAATTCTTTTTCACGTTTACGAGCATCTTCGAGTGAAATTTCCTCTTCAGTGCTGCGATTACGAACAGCAATAAAACCTAATTTTAAATGAAATACGTCAGGTCGATCCATCAACAACTGCTGTATTAACGTATCATGATTCGACGCAAGATCGGATTTTGTGATAACGCCGATTGTTCGTATGCCTGTTGGATCAACTTCGCGTGCTATTGTAAATGATTCAACCGTTGCAATATCAACGTTAGCGGGGAAGACACATAAAATAACGCTTCCCTCTTGACGAATTAAATGACGAATTAAATCTGTTGTTTGTTTATGAATATCTTTTGGTTGATCAGCAATAGGATTACGCGCAATACCAGGCAAATCGACCACAGTCAAATCTCGTACATTAGGATCGTTCACTTGTAATTCAATTAAATCTTTAACAATATTTTTATTTTCACCGGCTAATTTCTTTGTTTCTTCTTCGATATAGTTTAGTATATTGGTTTTTCTTTCATCAAGTTCAATTTTCTTATTGCCATTCAAACGGTATAATCGTCGTACACTAGCTTTACGCAATCGTAACACTAATGGACATCTAGTGACAATACCAGAGCCTTTTGGAAGTTCGACTAATGATAATGATTCGAGTAATGTTGATTTACCACTTGATTGATCACCAACGACAACAACGTTCGGAAAAGTAATACCATCATTACTCCATGATAATAGTGATCGAGCTTGATCAATTTTGTCCATCAGTGGACGAATCTTTTCATCATAAGCACTTACAAATGTGTCCATTGTTTTTGCAGTTTGTAAGCCTGATGAGTTCGTAAACGAATGAAACAGCGGTTCAAACATACACAACTGCTAAATCTAACAAAATAACCCGTTAAGCTATCACTTGTACTGTAAACTAATGATTTTTCTATTCTAGCAGCTATTTTTATCTTTTAGTGGAGATTTTAGCTGAAAACAAAGATTTTTCAGAGAACATTAGAAAAAATAAATGGTTATAAACAGAAAAATTTATTGTTATCATGGGATAGATTATAAGCTTTGGACTTGTTTCTTTCAGACATTAGAGATTGCAAAACATGGTGGATATTATTATTTCTAAATATACGTTTGGTTTTTGCTTATCAGTTAGTATCATTATAACGGCACAGTGCCAAAGCTAATCATGAAATTTGGCTATTCAATGATAAAGACATGCAAAAGAATAATGTATTTGGATATTTTATTTCGTCTAAGACATTGATTCATGAACACTTGTTTTCATTATTTGAAGTGGTAATGTGTGTAAAAAACTTAAAGCTCACATTTGTTTATAGAATCACCTACAAATTAGTTGACAAAAAATTGAAAACCTGAAAAATTATGCATTAAGCTTCCTCCCCTCCTCCCCATTAGACAAAGTCAGTTTTTGTCAAATTTATCAATTTTGTGACTTATCACTCGTTAGATAGAGCAAAGTGTCTACTCTTGAATGCACTATAATTGATTGATTTTATGACGAGCTTTAAGAATATTACAGAAGTTTTTCTGAACTTCCATATTGGAAAAAATAAGGCTTTTAAAAACTTATTTTCCATTTTTCTTAAAATCCGTTTTTTTCGAGTATACTCTTTGCGCAGGCAAACTTTACTGAATAACGACTCAATATAGAAGTGATATTTTTTTTTTATTGCATCGAGGACAGTTAGAGCTATATCCTCATAGAGCCCGATTTTTGAATTTTTCCATTGGCGAAATATAAAACTCACATGTCTCATTTTTATCAGCGTTTTTTTGGTCATGAGTTCGAGAATTTTTCGGAGAAGATTTTTTATAAAGCAAACAAAGGGAATTTCAAAAATCGGGCTCTGTGAGGATCTAGCGCCAAGGGTACTCTACAACTTAAAAACAGTCCTACCATGTTAGCTCGTGTACTGGTTGCCCAGTTAGTTGAGGAAACGCTGTTCTGCCGTTAAAACGATGTTTAATATCACATCTTTTAAACGATGGTATATTGACCAAATTATGCGTTTATCACAAAAAACAATTTTGTATGTCATAAAGTAATATTATGTTCTTGTCGGTTAAAATTCGAATTGTAAATATCATAAATAGTGATTCGTTGACGTTAAAACCATAATTTTTTACTATTTTATCTGTCGTAAACGATTCTTTACTTGAAAAAAAGGTTTAATGTTCAAGAATCATCTTCGTCTTCCCAGGTCGAAAAGTACCGGCCGGTTCCGGCAGGAAAACACCCGAAAGCAACGGAACATGGAAGCAGTATTCCGGTCGGAAATTTTTCGGATTTTTTTCCGGTGGATTCCAGCCAATTCCTGTTCTTTCCGGCAGGAACCCGCCGGAAAAAGTCCGAAAAACTTCCGGCCGGAATACTGCTTCCATGTTCCGTTGATTTCCGGCGTTTTCCTGCAGGAACCGGCGATCTTTCCGCGTCTTTCCTGCCGGTTCCTGCAGTATCCGGTGACCGGAACGATCGACCGGGGTTACTTGTAACTTGACCATTCATCTAATTTTATTAATTTGATGATGGACAATACACGTTCGTTCTTTTTCTCAATATCTCAATACATTCCAATGAGTAGGTCTCAATTTGTTTTCGAAAAAGAAGAAGTTAAATCTTTAACAAGTTAAAATATTTATTTAAAGAAATGAAAGTTCGGCATCTATATAACATAAGACATGAGTAGAAGTCTTTTCTACAAACTTTTCTTTTTGTTTTGATATTTGTTCAAGACTTCTACTCATGCCTTATGTTTTAAAGATGCATGAACTTTCATTTCTTAAAATAAATATTTTAACTTGTTGAAAATTTAACTTCTACTTTTTCGAAAACAAAATGAGACCTACTCATTAGAATGCGTTTAGATATTACAAAAACCTGACTACACTCTTTCTTCTGATACAGCGGTCGTTTTTTAAAGTTTTTTTTCTATACTATTCGTAGGTAATTAGAAATTTGTCGATCGCTCAAGGATGATGCGTTTGTCTTACATCTGATAAATATTCTATCGAAATCTTCTCAAGTCTAGTTTATTCTAATATCTATGGAGAAATATATAATTAGTTACAAAGTTGTGATTTATGATAATCTCGATGAATAATGAAAGAAGAATCTAAATTAGTTTATTAGTATCAGATATATATGTGATAATGAAACTTAGATTTTTAAGAAGAATCAATGAATTGATACGACAAGCAAAAAATTCTAGGGGAAAAATACCATAGATAAAATGATGTTAATTTTTTGGTATATTTTATCAAAAGAAAATATTGAACATAAACACTATTGACGTACTTCTAAAATTTATTCATTGTTGAAACTATTTTTTTTCTCATTCTTTAACAGTCGTCTGTCGTAGATAAGAAATAATTTATTGCTACAAAAGTAAATAGAGCAGCTAAGTTTTTTATTTGATTACTGTAATCTTTATGACTTACGCATATTTATCATCTAGTTGTTCTTTTAAGATGTATACTGAAAACGGAATATATACTCAGCATTATATTCTTTTTATGGTATAAGAGGTAAAAAATTAAAGTTTCTTTGCGTAAGAGTTTCAATCGACGACGAACTCAGTAAAATAACAAGCTCTAAAATGAAATCATTAATGAAACTAAGCTATTTAACATTTTTTTCAACTGATTTATTAAGATCAATCAGTGTGACGTTTCGTTCTAACTAAG
>CAJNOP010000608.1:14500-25581 GCA_905250075.1 Rotaria sp. Silwood1 | reverse complement strand
CCTCTTATATTTATTATTATAACTTTTGTCTCTTTGAGAAACACTAAACAAGTCTCGATATCTCTGTTGACAAGAGAAAATTTGTTAAAATCTTTAGTATTATACTTTGAACGCTGCTCTAATAAAAAAAACTTCTGTACTGGAATATTAATGTAACTATACGAATGCTAGAAATTCAAAGATACTCACAAGAATATGTTAATAAAAAATTGCCATAGCCTTTTCTAACTATGGTAGGTTTTTAAATTTTCAGCAGGAGTTAGATGCCGAACATCATAATATGAGATTTATTTACGATGTCTCACATACGAACAGAGAGAGCAATATTGAAATTAAAAACGTAACTGATTGTTTTGATTGTTTGCTGTTTTTTACATGAAAAGTAAGTAGTTTGAAAGAATATACTGTTTAAAGTGTCAACGTTTAAGTTAAACCTCATGATGCCAAGCTGATCAACAGTATACATGGAAAAAAATAGAGTTTATGAGTTTCCATTGAGGCTTAAATCATTTTCCCGTTTTTGAAACCTCTGTGAAACCTTTTTCAAATTATAAACGAAAAAGTCGCTTATTACCTTCTTCCTACCTGGAAAAAAATCGGGATTATAGCCCGTTGAAAACTCATAAAGCTTTTTTCGTCTAGTACTCTCTCAAAAATGTTTTTTTTTCATTCATTATTCGGAGGATTTTTTCCCAATGTATTTGTAATTCATATAAGATACATTTCACATTGGCCCTTCTTAGAGAATACATTGTTCTTATTAATAACTGCTAAATCTCTTTATTAACCAAAATCAGTTTCAGAAGATTTACCGCACAGCTTAGCCGAACAAAGGACGAACTTACGTGAAGTATCAGCTAATAAGGAACAGGGTCGTAGCAAGGAGAGTGCCCAGGGTTCTCTGGCACCCCATGAAGAAAAAGAGCTTGGAGAGGAAGATACGGCTGGAAAACTACTTACATGGCCAAAGATTGTTTCTGCTGGTGGGCAATCCCATTAGCACGTTTCTAGCTACACCCATGATGATGAATGAGACTAATAGAAAAGAGTATGAGCGTGAGTTTTGTCTTGGCCGACATTCACATCCACACCCACGTTCTGTTGAAGTCTTTATGATGGACTAGAACCAAATGTATGATTGTCTGCTAGAGCTGATATTAAACTATTACAAGAAACATTCGATAAATCGCACCATTTATTCCGAGAGAGAAACAGCGGACTTCAAGACTTCAATAATAGAAACTTCAAAGCTTTAAAAGACTCCAAGAAACTTCCAAAGACTTTAGAAGACTTCAAAAAACTTCAAGAGATTTCATGTGACTTTAAGGCCCCCCCTCTCTTAGAAAATCCAATTTTTCAAAGAAATATCGAAGTTGAGTTTTCATCATAGGAAGATGCAGCGAAGCTTCCTCTTTCAGAATATATATCGCTTTTTGGAAAATGATCAGATTTTCAAAGACTTATCACATGAAACTTGGAGCCTATCACCATATTTCCCGAGAAATTTTCGTGATTTTTAAAGGTGTTCAATTTTGGAAAAAGTGCATTGCCATTTGCATTAGCATTGAGTAGAACATTTTTATATTACCCAGCATGACAGATGGCGTTAGCTACCTTCATCTCTACGTGCTTTAAAACGGTCCACTCGAATGAATCAATAATATATCATTGTAATATGATTTTTGGGTGTGGGTGTGGGTGTGAGTGTGGGTGTGGGTGTGGGTGGGTGGGTGGAGTGTGGGTGTGATGTGTAGGTGGGTGTGGGTATCAATGAAACCAAAACACACAGCACACATCCACACCCACATACAGACCCATCCACACCCGCATCCACACCCACACCCACACCCACGCCCACACCCCACACCCACCCACACCCACACCCACACACACCCACACCCACCCACACCGACACCCACATTCCACACTCACACCCACACCCACACCCACACTCCACACCCACACCCACACCCACACCCCACACCCACACCCACCCACACCCACACCCTATCTAAAGAAGCTGAATTTGAAATATTGATAATAAAGCTTGCATTGGACTTCAAATTTTTTCCTTCAAAAGGTTCTAGAACTCTCGAGATATTGTTATCTTTATTCGTCATTGCTATAGTTCGTCCTAAAGAGAACAATTAGGGAAAAAAATATATTCTCTCTCGCTTCAAAAACTACGTGAATGGTATTGAATACACATAATTTTCGAATTTGGGTGTGGGTGTGGGTACGGGTATCGGTGATGTTCTTCCTTTCTGCCCACCCACACCCACACCCTATTGTCTCAAAATTTATCATAAAATAAGACTTTTCACAGTAATAGGATGGAGGTAATTGTATGGCAGGGTTATTTGATTAAAGCGTACATACAGAAACGTATATTGTACTGAACTTCGAATTATTCAACTTTAACTAAAAGTTATACGTAAAGGTAGCGTTATTCTTCAGAGTTTTCAGAAAACACAAAAGTATACGAAAAGCTTAACAGATGCATTTTTATGATTTTTATGACGTTATTTATGTTAGTCAAACCCATGTATGTGAATCCAAATAACATGATTCCAGAAGCCTAGAGGCTTCTTCCGATATATTCAGGCGTATTCAAGCCATTTGCTTCGATTGCCTCTGTTGGCATATGGTTTTTTTCGAGCAACAGGACTGTACAAACCGACTTCAGGAACTCATCGACGAACAGTTGATTCAGAAATACCAACGTTGAAATAGGTCTGAAATTTAACTTGGGGTGTGAATGGAAGTGGATGGCTTTGGATATAGGTCATTGAAGAGAGAACACATAGCAACGATCACATCCACACCGATACTGACACTGACATCCGCACTCGTATCCAAGCCCACAGTCACAGTAAAACTCCACAACAGTTCAAACACCAACTCACACATTCACATTCACATTTCGAACCCATTCACGTTTCCGCATACGTCCAAGCAGATATGCGAGAAGTGCTATTTATCTTTAATTAGATGTCAAAATGGAATCAAAATTCAGTATATATTTTAGAGAATTTACGCAGTTGAGAAAAAGGATAAAATAATACTATGAATCAAGAATAAATGGAGGAGAAATTATAGAAGTCTCTTATATGAATAACGTTTAACTTCCACTTGCAGATCTTGCCGTAGGATTGGAAATTGTTTGTCGGCCCAAGTCTAGTCTTCGACTACTGTAAGACGTGGTACATCCGAGAGCTAATGAAAGTGGAACGCATCTGGGTTCTACACAGCATGTGTCAATCAGACATACTGAGGTTGATGGACATGTGGTACAATTTGTGTACGAGCTGCAGGCAAAGTCACCTAAGCACATACCTGTACTATTGGATGTTCTGAAACAATAACATGAAGAACTCGCTGAACAGTTATTGGAAATAAATCCACATTGTCCACCCGAACACGTCTCTAAACATAAGAGAAAAGCATTTCACTATTTCGATGAAAAAAGTTCATTTATTAGTGCAAACTATCAAGTATAGTGCAGTATTTTCTGTTGAAAACATCATCTTTAAATCGTTTCCGTACGATTTACGATGGTCATGAACCGATGCGAAGAGAAGAAGTAGCGATCTCGTTATGTCTTTTCTTTTGATTCACTTTTACGTATATATTCGGGGTGAATTCTTTGCAAAAGATTCAGGTTACAATTTCTGGAAAACTATCTGCGACTGAATTTAATTGCGGTATATTTCAAACATGTCCAGTAGGAATATCACCAATATGAAGCATGATCAGTTTTCAAGTTGGACAGGGGGGGGGGGTTGGGAAGCACGTAAAACAGCCCTAAATAAAAATCATCTCAGAACACGTTATAAAATTGAATTTCATCTTCCTCTAAGTAAGAATAAAGCATCTGGACCTCTTTCAGTCCATGTTTCAAGACCTCTTCTCGACATTTCTACCTAGGACAGAAGCGTTATCAATATCGGAATCCCCCTCACAGGTTAACCGCGCTAATTTACCAAAACAGTCTTATATTTTCAGGAAAGATAGAGCCTTTCAAGAGCTACAAAATGATCACAAATTGTTAAGGAAAATATGCTGCGCTCGACAATTTCCAAGGACTACACTGTTCAGGTTCTACAGCAAAACTCATTGATGGGATAGTATGGTCCGTAAGATCTTGAGTATCGCTTCTGATACCATTGTCATTTTTTCTGTGCAGATAGAACTTTTGAAAAGCTACAAAAGGATTACAAAATGTTAAGGAAAATATGCTGCACTCGAAAATTTCTAAGAACCATACTGTCCAGGTTCTACTGGAAAACTCATTGTTGGGATAGTATGGTCCGTAGGATCTTGAGTATTGCTCCTGATACCATCGTCATTCATTTCGTGCAGATAGAACTTTTCAAGGCCTTCAAAATGATAATAAATTGTGAAGTAAAATATGGTGTGCTCGAGAATTTCCATGGATCACACCATACAGGTTCTACAGGAAAACTCATTGATGGGATACTATGGTCCGTAGGATCTTGAGTATCGCTCCTGATACCATCCTCATTTTTTCTGTGCAGATAGAGTTTTTCAAGACCTTCAAAATGATCACAAATTGTGAAGTAAAATATGCTGCGCTCGAAAATTTCCAAGGACCACACTGTTTAGGTTGTACAGGAAAACTCCTTGTTGGGATAGTATGGTCCGTAAGATCTTGAGTATCGCTTCTGATACCATCGTCATTTTTTCTGTGGAGATAGAACTTTTGAAAAGCTACAAAAGGATTACAAAATGTAAAGGAAAATATGCTGCACTTGAAAATTTCCAAGGACCACACTGTTCAAGTTCTACAGGAAAACTCATTGTTGGGATAGTGTGGTCCGTACGATCCTAAGTATCGCTCCTGATACCATCGTCATTTTTTGTATTCAGATAGAGCTTTACAAGACCTTCAAGATGAACATAAAATGTAAAGAAAAATATGCTGCACTCGAGAATTTCGAAGGACCACACTATCCGGATTCTATAGAAAGACCATTGTTAGGATAGTACGCTCCAGACGATCTCGAGTATCAGTCCTGATACCGTCGCGATTTTTTCGGTGTGGATAGAGATTTTCAAGACGTACACAGTGATCATAAATGTAAAGGGAAATTTACCGTCCTCGAAAAAAATCACGGACGACACTATTGAATCGTTGTGAGAAAACGAATTGTCGAAAGAATATGACGAACGGATTTTGAAACTCCGATCATAGAATGGTTGTGAATATTGGAGTAAGTGATAGAACGTATTATAGGTAAGAAGCCGTTATGCATGTGGAACGAAGCAAGGCTTAAGCAATGTATGGAGGATGATTGGTATGCAGTAATGGAAGAGTCATTTTAGGAGTTGAGAGGAAGGGTAGTAAACACGCAGAGATTCATATAGAAGATGTAGTATACAGAGAGTTTGAGGTGGAGGTGGCTATATAGCGAAGGAGAATGATGAAAAATGTTGGCTAGATTGGGATTTAGACATGATACGAGATCAGAGAGAGAAGAGAGAATATGTTTCGTGGAGAGTGATTTAGATAGAGGTTAAGAGATGGCGCGACAGGTGCGAAGAAAACGTTTTCCTTGGAGAGTGATTCGGAGCGTAGATGTTTCATACAGAGAGACATATGAAGAAGAAATTTTTAAAGAGGAGCATTTGTTAGATTTATTTTACTGATAGCGGTGATAAAATATAAAAGCGAGGGGTTACATGAATTCTTATTCCTTTTCGCATAAAGGCAATGCGTACAAGTCATATATATCTATCATTGTTATGGTGGTTGCGTAAGTGTGAGCAGCGGACTTCCTCTAACTGCAAAATGCATCCGACTTTTCTTCATTAACGGTTTGTTTCCAACGTCTCCGCCGATGGATGCCTACATTTGTACAACTAACCACCATACGGAGGTCATATTTTTCAGCAATGTTATAGAGGGAAGTATAAATCATACCTCCAAAAACATATCATCGACCACACTATACTGACCGTCGATTACTCCCAACATTGCCGATACTGTGCGCCTTGAGATTTTCTGGCCGCCCCATTGCTGCCTAACGCTTTATTACGATTTCGTAGCTCTTAAACCGCTCTATCTCCACAGAAAAAACGGCAATGGCATCAAGATCCACAGTCAAGATCGCAAGAACAATACTATCAAGTCCACTGGTTTTCCTATAGACCCCGGACAGAGTGGTCCTCGAAAATTCTCAAGCGCACCGCATTTTCCTTTACATTTCCTGATCATTGTGTACGTCTTGAAAAGCTGTGTCGGCACAGAAAAAATGACTATCGTATCAGGAGCGATCATCAAGATCCTACGGACCATACTATCACAACAATGGATTTTCGTGTAGAACCTGGACAGTGTGGTCCTTGGAAATTTTCGAGCGCAGCATATTTTCCTTAACATTTTGTGATCATTTTGAAGGTCTTGAAAAGTTCTATCTGCACAGAAAAAATGACGATGGCATCAGGAGCGATACTTAGGATCGTACGGACTATACTATCCCAACAATGAGTTTTGCTGTAGAACCTGGACAGTGTGGTCCTTGGAAATTGTCGAGCGCAGCATATTTTCCTTAACAATTTGTGATCATTTTGTAGCTCTTGAAAGGCTCTATCTTCCCTGAAAATATGAGACTGTTTTGGTAAATTAACGCGGTTAACCTGTGAGGGGGATTCCGATATTGATAATGCTTCTGTCCTAGGTAGAAATGTCGAGAAGAGGTCTTGAAACATGGACTGAAAGAGGTCCAGATGCTTTATTCTTACTTAAAGGAGGATGAAACTCAATTTTATAACGTGTTCTGAGATGATTTTTATTTAGGGCCGTTTTACGTGCAAACTCGCCCCCTCCTTGAAGAAAATGCTGCCTTTTTTTATATAGTCGATCTGAGTAGGCATGCACCAGTTCCAGTCGCAAGACTGGTAATAGTCACCACTGTAAGTCAGTCGCGACTAGCTTACAGTTATAACTATTACCAAATCGACTTGTCCGCCAGTCCCATTGGTACCAATCAAACAGATGTCAAAGTCCAACTGGAACATAGTCCATCTGTACGGGGGCATGCCTAGTCCTTGAGACACTAATTTCAAGTTTTGTAAAGAAAACCGAGTGATTCATTCTTACTAGTTCTTGTAGAAGTTGTTGTAGAAGCCCTTGTTGTCGTTCGTATTGTAGTAGAACTTGCTATAATCAAACGGAATAGAACATGTAGATCTTCTCAAGACAAAGTTGAAACTCCTTACTTCTAGTAGTTATTGTTGTACTAGTAGGACGAGCTGAGGGAGGACATATTTGAATATTAGCTAATGCCATTGGATAACAGACAGGTTGTTGACATCGTGTATTGTTAACACAAATTGTTTGTGCGATCGAACATGTAACATTGTCTGAATTACATCGAACCATTGAAGTGCAGGAAAGATCAGCAACAGCACAAATGCCTGAGCTAGTTGTATTAACTCGATTGGTCAATGAAAAACATTCACAATCGAGATTTGAAGAACAGGGCAAAGATGACGATTTACAAAGAGTTGAATTGCATGTCGCCAAGGCCAAACTGGGTGATGGTGTTGTTGATTGAGCTATGACACGACACGGATCAGAAAGTAGAAACATTTCTTCAAAAAAGCAATGTAACACCTTACCTGTAGTTTGAAGTGGACCATGGCATAGACTTCAAAAGAAAATTAAAGAAATTTTCTAGCTAAATTCTATTGAAACACACTAATCACTCACCTTGCCGTCAACAGAACATATATGAAAAACATTAGAAGTAATTGAATTTCTTTCGTCTTCTTTGTGTGTATCAATTTTAATTTACTTTCTTATTATTTTCGTTCAATGTTCTGTTATATAGACTGAAGTCTCTTGCACAATTTGCCTGTAATAAAAATTGTCTTCGAATCCTATTTTCAACTATTTATCAAAAAATATAAAACACTGAGATTTTGTTTCTTTTGTGACCAACAACATCAAAATCAACAACAAAAAAAACAGAGTTTCACTTTAGTATGGGTATTCTACCCATGGAAGAGAGCACTTCCTAAAAATAACATGCAATCAATAAATACCATTTTCGAAAGCATGTGAATTTTCGCAGTGAATTATTTTAGTTTCCCATGAAAGTCTTTCTGACAACCTTGAGCAAATGCTTCAACATGAAACAACCTCATTTAGATTCATGTAGAGCAGCACTTAGAATAAGAATCTTACAACAGCTGCTTGTAGATGGATTTATCCTGGAAATTTTTTCTTAGTTTTATAACTCAAAGGAGTCAATAACATATCTTATCAGAGGCTAGATAGAAGAAGAGAAACATCTACATTTTATGATACTTCTCTTGTGTACTTTCTACGAAGTTGAAAAAGAAGAATGAAAATTGTATAATTAGCAGAATTTGTGTGATATCACAATAGTGACATTTATCTATTTTGCTAACAATTTGCAGTTTTCCAAAGACTTCAAAATTTTTCACTTTTGAAAACGTGATGGTCTATTTCGCAGTTCTTTCCGGGAGAAGTAAACGATATCCATTTATATCATATATGAGTGAAGAGTACGGCCACGATATCGTTGTATCCCGCGAAGAAAAATGGCTAAAAATTGAGTGCTACTTAACCATTTGTAAAACTTGTTTTCTTTTACTCATTTAGAGACGGCCATTCACTTCTGAAAAAAATCGATTTTTCATTTGTTTTATTTCGCGAGAAAGCATAGCAACAGTGCCAAATATCTACCTTATAAGACCGCCTAGTGGAGGAAGATCAATTTTTCTTTATGCCATTGAAACTGTTTTTAACTTATTTTTTAGTTAGATTTGTAGAGCTTGCTGAGAGTTTTCGGAATATATTAAATTTTTTTTGCTGTAGACAATGGTTTATGAATGAAATGTTATTGACAATGTGCATTAGGGCAGTTCTAATTTTTGTGTAGAGTGATATTGAAGCCATTGATATTTCGTTGAAAGAAATTTCATTTGTGCAAATTTGATCGGATATCAAATACGAATAGAAGAAAAACATTTTGACAAGTAAAAGAAGTTTGTTTCATAAACTTAGGTAATACAAAAATTTTATGCGAAGTTAAAGAAAAACTATATTCAGGCTGAAGGTAGAGCAACTTTTAAAATTTTGTGATTGTTATAACTCAATGGAAACTAAACCGCTTGCAAAAAAATTTGACCCTTTTTTCATCTCATATAACAAAGTAATATCCCAAAAAGTCATACAAAAATCTTTCTCTATGCAAGAGAAAGTTCAGTTTTATTAAAAAAGTGTAGAGCGATATTAGAAATTGATTAAAATCATGGGCACTTGGTTTGAAGACGTTTCATTTGAATAAATTTAATTAGATATCCAAGAGAAACAGGTAGAAAGTAATCTCAAAAGTGAAAGAGATTTCTTTCATGAATTTTGACATTAAGTTTTCAATCTATTCCTATAAAACACGAACACTGGTAAATGTGATTATGAACATGATGGAAAATTGCAATCACCAGCGAACTATTGAACGTTCCTGACTGGAGAAGGAATGGGAAAGCATTCAGTCCTCAGCGTCATACACTTGCCGTGTTTAGCAAGACGAATTTCGCCCAGTTCTGTCGAACTGTGTATGAATAACAAATATTTTCTTCAAAAGTGTTGTATTAAAGCAAAACCATTTTCGCTGTGCTACCTCAGCTTTTCATGAATCTCTATCAGATCATAGGGAAGCATCGGGAAAATATTACTTTCATACGCATTCGATGCCGTTCTATCGAATACAACACTTAGTTTTTTTACCATCAAATTTCTTATTTTTTTTGATTTTTTCCTCGAACTATCCTATAGCGGTGCTCTTTACTCATATATAAGGTGGAAGTTGCCGTAAATGGATAGTCCGGCTAGTCTTTGGAGTAACGAGTCATAGTAGAACGCAATCTTCTAACACCGCGTAGATTTGGATATACTGTTAGTTGGATATATGAAGACTACTCCTGCAATCAGTAACTGTTTACATGAATTAATGTTTATATCTAAGATAGCGCTCACTTGTATTAGGTGTATCAATAGCGATTGTACGATAAGGACGATTAATCCTGCTTAATCGATATCACGGATTTCCATGAAACTTTTCCAGTATGTAGCTTCGAGTGAGATATGAAGACGCCTAACATCTCAGCTTGCAAAACCATTCCCTTGTTGGCATATTCAAACTACAACAGAGGCTCTATCTAGCATTATAATTCAGATGCTTGTTCTCAATGACTTTCCGACCAGTTCTTAGTCCAAAGCCACGAGTTCCGGCCTGACATTTACGGGATTTACCGGAATGGGAAACAAGAAGAATCGAATATCCGTATTCAGCGAGCGATTGTGTTCAATACTGGCAGATAATGAAATAAATCGGCCATCGAATCCCGGTATTATATTCTTGTGTCTATGATTCGTCACTTTTCATATTTTTTTCAGCTGAAATCAGCCATACATCACTCGTCTGTGTATAAATCACATTCCTCTGAATTGTAAAATATCATTTTCCGTTAATAAATGTCAGTGTTTTTGTTTAGAAGACATCTTATTAGGGTGCATCCATGAGATATCGTCAGTCGATGCAACGATCACGTCCAAATCCAGTGAAACTCTCAAGGTTTGCAGAACTCATTATCCTGGTCATTTTGTTTATAAATTTTTTTAAGGACCCATCCTATTTTCATAAAGATTTATGTCAACTACTAACAGTGCATTTTGTATAAAACTAGGGATGTAATAATACCAATACCGTTGGGTATTGGTAGTTTGCTAAGAAAAATCAGAAATTTTTGAAAAACCAACTATAGATTCTTGATCTTTTCGTCAAACTACGAAGATAACTATCAAGATTCCAATACCGTATTGATATTGTTATATCCCTATATAAAATGCATTATTTTGCAAAAATCAGAAAGCCTGTATCTTTATCAAAAAAATAGGTAATTGTCCATTATAATCTACTCAAATTAGAATATCAATAACATATTCAGAAACCTCGTGAAAAACGGCGTCAGAATCCTTACAATTCTGGAAAATTTCCGAACTGACTATACCACCATCCAAACGTATT
>CAJNOP010000608.1:0-14490 GCA_905250075.1 Rotaria sp. Silwood1 | reverse complement strand
TATTGTATTGGATGTAAAAAATATTTTTGTTCAAAGGATTTCAAAGAACATGAACAACAATTATCGATGAAATTTGATAATGAAATAGTTAGTTTTCATGATGAAGTTCTTGGTCAAATACAAAAGTTAGAAAAAGATAATTATATGTCATTGGATATTTTTAATCAAATTGAACAATGGAAAAAAACAACAATAAATAAAGTAGAAAAAGCAGCAGAAAAAGTTCAACATCAACTTATCGAATTAATTGATAAACAAAGAATCAATGTAGTAAAACAAATTGAACCGATTACAAAAGAAATTCTTTATCGTCGAGAAGAAGAGAATTTTCTTGAAAATGATATTGATAGACTTCGAAAAAAAATCGATGAAATACAACAAATACTTAAACCATTTATTCAAAAAGATACAAATAAATGTATGATTGTTGATAATGATCAAATTGATTGGAATCGACTCATCTATATTCGAGCAGAACAACTATACTGTGAGTATATTGAACTAAAGATACAAAAGAAAAGAAACTCTTCAACAAATTAGTCAAACATTTTTTTTTTTAATTATTCAATCGAACTTTTTTCTCTTCATCAACTGATCTAAATATTAATTCATCCAGAGATTAGAGTTACTTCGAGAGACATAGAATTTTCAAGAAAAATAATTAAAATACTATTCGAAACTTTTCGGTTTAACACAAAGCTCAGTTGATTTTCATCCAACATAAAACTCTTTTATTCTCTGAAATTTTATTTCCAATTTTCGTCAATGACCAACCATCTCTTTGAGATTGAATAGAAAAAAGAGAATAGCAAGATCTTGTATTTTCAATGAGTTTCATCCGATAAATAAAACATTTTCAAATAACGATTCAATTTTCAGAGACAAATGAAAAAAAGACTATCTTTGTTTTTGAATACTTACATGATGAATATTTGCAAATACTATCGAAAAAGAATATTAAATAGGAGTGAAGAGAAAAACATGATGGACATGCTTTTTCAAAAATCAAGCGAATCTTCAAAATATTCAAATGATACATTCATTTGTACTTTTCCAATAAGAAATCGAACGAAATAAAAACAACGATCATTGAATCTAGTTTGCGATGTAATTCTTTTTAATTGTGATGAATTGAAGTTCATCCGTGTTCAATAGAGAAAAAAAATCATGTTTGACATAATCTAAGGAAAAATCACAAGGTCATCTGAAACTTTTTGAATTTCTCTTAAGCTAAACTCGACAATAACATAACTTCCGAGTACGACTTTCAATAGTTGAATAAAAATAAGTCAACTTTTTCTTTCTTTCAAAGATAGCAATAAGTTAAAGAAATAAAAAGATAAAATAACGTAGAAATTTTACCTGAAGATAATTTTGAAATAATTGTTCGAAAATTAATAATCATGTTAAATATTTCAAAGCTTTTGTCGCATCTATAAGATTCTAAATCATCAGAGAATGTTGAAAATAATTTTCTCAATTGTTTGCCTAGATTTCAAAAGTTCATCGGATTGATTAAATGAAGATCGAACTAGATGAAACTTCATCTAATATCTTTTTTATATGTCGATCATCTGTTCTTCAGAAAAAACAAATTCTGATTTCATTATTGACATCTTATCAATAGTTCTCAACTCTCAATTTCATTCTCAAGAGTGTTAAAGACATTCAGTTGTAAAACTTGTTTCAGAGATAAAGAGTTTTTCAATGATGATTAGATGAAAAGAAAATTACAATATTTTTTGCTATTCAATTGAAGCTCCCTGGCTTTTCACTTTTCATAATAACAAACTAATGAGATTACCTTTAAGATATTGTTCCATATGAAAACTCAGTACAACTGTTAGAATAATTGTATCTTGTTTTCAGCACCAGTTCTATCCAATGCAAATCTGAATACAAATACAAAATGGATACAAAATGGTATCACTGTCGCTGGAGTAAATGGGCGTGGTGCCGGAATGCATCAACTTTGCAATCCATGGGGTTCGTATGTTGGTGATGATCAAACTGTCTACATTGCTGACTGTTCAAATCATCGTATAGTCGAATGGAAGCGTGGTGCAACGACTGGTCGAGTTGTAGCAGGTGGAAATGGAGCAGGAAACCGTCCTGATCAGTTGAACTGTCCAACAGACGTAATTATTGATAAAGAAAGAGATAGTCTCATTATCTGTGATTATGAGAATAAAAGAGTTGTTCGATGGCCTCGTCAAAATGGTAAAAGTGGAGAAACGATCATCTCAAATGTTGGATGTTGGGGATTGACAATGGACGATGATAGACTTCTCTATATTGTTGATCATGATAAACATGAAGTTAGACAATATCGAACGGGAAAACGTCAAGAAACAGTCGTTGCAGGTGGAAAGGGATCAGGAAATCGTCTCAATCAGTTGTATCAACCCACTTACGTATTTGTCGATCGAGATCATTCAGTTTACGTATCAGATTCCAACAATAATCGCGTGATGAAGTGGATGAAAGGTGCGAAGCAAGGTATTATTGTAGCTGGTGGTCAAATTCAAGGAAATAGTCTTGCACAATTATCAAATCCTTTTGGAATTAGCGTGGATCTTTTAGGTACTGTCTATGTGGCTGACAATGGAAATAATCGAATAATGCGATGGACTCAAGGAGCCATACAGGGAACTGTCATCGTTGGTGAAAACGGTCAAGGAAATCAATCAAATCAACTCTATCATCCCACCGGTTTGTCATTTGATCGAGAGAGAAATCTGTATGTGAGTGATGAAGGCAATGATCGAGTACAAAAGTTCAACATTGATCGACATTGATGATTTTCAAAAATTGACATTGCTTTATCGTTTCCGTCATAGTCTTGCACAAGTAATCGAGCAAATAAATCATTTCAAATAAGATTATCTTATATTGATTAGTAGATAATCCTAAATCATACAGAAGAGAATCTTTTTTCCATCAAGTTGTATCGAAAACTTTTGTTTTCATCATTTTAGAATCGATGATTTCTGAAGTTCTTCAGCGAAAAAAGACAAACGTCAAGGAGGAGTTAAATTTCGATGAATTAAAGAGTGAAAAAGCTTGATATGCACTGAATAATAATCTAGAACTAGACGACAAATCGAAAATTTGTTCTTATCTCATATCACAGTGTTAAAAAGGTCGATGAAAGGAAATTGTGTCATCTTAAAACGTTGACCGTAAAGAAACAATAGTAGAAATAATGTGTTCGCAAGTATTATTACGGATGTGACAACTCATGACACATAAATATCATGAGGAATATCTGTCAATAAAGTGAAAAATGCTGCTCTATCACGACATTGAGTGTCGGATCATACTGTGGCTCGATCTACTTATTTGATGAAGATAATTCTCTTTTAAATTCTCTGATAATTTTGAATGAACTTCGTATTAATTGAATCTGTGTCTCAAACGTTCAGTCCTTCAAGCAGAAGTGATCAATATTTAGATGACGAAGATACAGAACTGCTAATCGATGGCTTTTGCCAAAATGGAACAGACGGTACTTTTAAACATTTGGAAAGCATCCTATTCTTCATGAACTTCTATGGATTTGTGTTGTCATTCAGTGGTAACTTTACCATTTGCTGTTGATCTCGTACGAGCTATTAGAAAGTTGATTATCGTTGAAAAAAGAAGTTAATGTATATCGTACTGATCTTTATGACTATTTTCATTGATCCACTCGTTATTTGAACTTTCCATTATCAATCAACACATCGTCAATGTTGGTGGTACAAAAAGTTTTCAAAGAGACTGAAACCTGGGCTGAGAGACTTCAATTGACGAAGACGTCGATAAGTTGAAAACCAATGAAGTTCGATTTGACGAAAGTGAAAAACATTCAAATTCTAGATTGTACATAACGAGGATTTCATTCGCTTGATTTATTTATTTAATGTCAAGCTATTCTAATCAGTGAAAACCTATAGAATTGACTCAATTTTTCTGAGTAGGAAAACGAGGATGGTATTTTTCTATCTGATAAAATGAAGGCTTTGCTCGATCTTATTTATGAATGTTTCACAAGGAAAACTTTGCTTTTTAGTTGAATTTTACAAGCAAACGATGATAATGATCCATTGCTTTGATCGACTAGTGAAAATTTCATAACAAATAGCCAATCAACTCCAGAATCCTCTAGTTTTGATATGTGTTTGTTGAGGTGTTAGATGAAGATTTGCTTCAATTAATTGTCAAATCAAAATCAATTAAATTTGTAATGAAAATATTCAATTAAGTTAACTAGAATGAATGCATGAGTGGCAAAAACGATGGACAAGTGCGATATTTGGAAAAATTTCGATCACTTTTGGTCACAACGGATCAATGACAGAGATGCAACTAATTTCGATTACTCATCTGAGATAAACACACTAAAAATAGCACAAAGAATCAATCAAAGAGAACAACCATATGTAAGCATCTCGATTAGATGAAATTGTTTTCAGAATAAAGCCAACGAAGTATTGATGTGTTCGAGCAAATGATTCTTCGATAAACTAAATCAATCATCGAATATATGAAATAAAGAAAATGAAGTAAATCAGTTGAACTTGAATTGATTATTCTCATTCTTGTTCAATGTTCATTTTCTTGTTATTTGCTGTACTTCCAATATCTTCCAATCATTCGATGCAGAAACGCAAGAGCAAAAAACACAAGATTAATTGTGACACAATGTTTTATCTAATAAAACTTTATGAAATGAACTTCTATATTGAGAAGAACCTTTCGTATTTTTATCAATAGTTTTGTTTAACTACTCGATCAATTTCATTCTTGTGATTATTTGTGGTTCAAATGTTTTTTTTATGGTACCAGTAAAAGAACATTAAAGACATACTTATAGACATTGATGTGTATCAATTATTTTCTCTTAAAGATCTCGATTCGAATCAATCTAAGATTAGATGTTTTTGCAAGTTTTTCTCTGCACCTCGATAAAGTACTACCAAGGAAGATATAGAATATATACACAACTTTACAGAACGGAAGAGTTAATTGTCTTCTGACTATGATCATTCGGTCTTACAAGAATTGAGATAATAACTATAATTCTTTGGTGAAACTTGGAACTAGATACGGCGGAATGATTTCATTCTAAGGTAAACTGAAATTTTTAGCTTAACCTGGTCGAAGAACGAGTTGAAAAGTAATTTTTCTTTATTTATTTAGTATAATGGTAAGCACTATAGGCTTTCTAGCAATATTTTTGTTCTCTTGAAATGTAGTAACTCTCTAATACGTCATTATTTCGAACAAAATCCAGAACTAACGAAGGTACAGAGAAATACTGCTTAAAAAGCTAAAAAACACTAAAAAAATTAGAGCAGTTGCTGCTCAAATCAAGAAAACGTAATTTTTATCGATGAATTTGAGGAAGGATAACATGATTTAAACGTTATTGGTCATTGCAAAACATGTGAATGTTTTTATTTGATTCGTATCACTTAAGGAGCGTTCAGCGGTGAATGTTGTTATGAATATTGTCAAATATAACGATAACAGTTTGCTATATTCAGAAAGACAGTTTTATCAATCTGTTTTTTTATTTAAAAGTGGAATGTGGACTGACTCTCTAGCAAGACGTCATTTGTCAGAAGAACATGACAACTAAACAGTAATAGATAATCTTTACTTCTTACAGAGTACGCTTTAACTTTTATCTATCCAATGTATATGCCTAATCAGGCCTTCTTGCTGTGCCATTCATGTAAGAAACTAAATTATAGCCTGCTGGAAGATTATGAGATCATCTTTTCGATCGAGTATTTTGACGGCCTATGAACATAACATGTTCTGAAAGTTCACTTGATACAAATTCAGCTCAATGTCAAATAGTGTTCATCAATAAAAGAAAAAAATAGAATTCTATCTAATGAGGAAAGAACTAAGCCGAGAAATTGCATTGATAATTTAGAAAACAAAAGATTTCGAATCCATTTGTGTCGTTGAGTGCATAGCTAAAAGTAACCTTGTAATCATTCCATCATTAATTGATGGGAAGAGAAGTTTTTCACATCAGAAGCGATTTTATTTCGTCTATCTAATCAAATCTATAAATGACTTGATTTTATAAAGCATTAGTTATTTTCGAACATTCACAAATCTCTAAATATTAACTGATGAATGTGCTTGGTATGTAGAGAAGAAAGATACACATGAGTTGAGGAACAATGAATCCTATTTTTTGTTCGAACTAAAATTCTAAATTGGAGTTTAAATCTAACGCACAAATTCTTTTTTTTTTCTATGCACAATTTTGAAACATTTATTGTGATTGGCTGTGAAATTTTTCATGATGAAATCTAACTATGTAACGAAACACTTTGATGGCGCAATTACTCTTGTTGACATGACACACAATCAATATAGGTATGGTTGGTATCACATTTTGTCAATTCTCTTTCGTTTCTTTTTATTTTTGTTTTTAAAGCAGATTTTCATATGGCGACAGCAATGCAGGTAACGACTTGTGTTAAATGCAAGAAAACAAAGAGCATTGTCACATGTAAAGGTTGTTCGAAAGATTTTTGTCTTGATCACATCAATGAACATTATAATGAATTAAGCGAACAATTAGGTAAAACTGAAGATCAATTTAATGCATTCAAAATTGAAATCGACGAACAAAAAGTCGAGCCACAAAAACATGAATTAATCAAACAAGTCGATACATGGGAACGTGAATCGATCGAAAAGATTCGACAAGTGTCCAATGAACTTCGTCATGAGCTCTCATCGCGTGTCATCACATTTGTTACCAATCTCGATTCAAATTTGAAACAACTGACCGAACGACTCATTCATTGTCGTAAAGAAAATGATTTTGCTGAACCAGACATTCAATTTTTCAATGAAGAACTTAAACGATTGAAAGACATTCTCAACAATTCACCTGATTTGAAAGTTGAGTACGATTCAACATCTTTCATCAACAAAATTCGTCTTACAAAGAAAGGTGAGTTATATCTTCCCATTCTGGAATTCCATTACGATGAAGCATTGACCGTTCAAGCTTTTCTTTTACAATTGTTGCTGTTGAGAGAGAAACAACACAAAATAGTGACAGAAATCTCGATATTTACATAAGATAATTGTTTACATTAAAATGTTTGAACATTCAAAGAATATAACAGATTTCTCAATACTAAAACGAAATGACTCGGTTTTACATTAAATAAGAATGAGCATATTGTCGAACAATGAATTCATCATAAAATATTTTGAAAATCTCATTTATTGTTCATCTGTATTAATAAAACAAATCGGTTTCGTCAACATTCGTTTGTCTCTTTGACATTCGCTAGAAAAAAAGATCGCAAGATCTTTCATTGTCAATATGTTTCATTCGACAAAAAAAAAACACTTTCAAAATCAGTTAAATTTTGAAATGCAGTTCCTCGAAACTTGAATCCGGTTTAATCACCATAAGGAAACATGATAAATTTGTTTTCAAAAAAAAACAAAGAACAAAAAGAAAATACATGCGAATATGAAATCAAACGAAACAATAATAAAGATCAATGAATCTATCATCCATGTTTGAAAACTTATTTCTTCGTATGTTTCTGTGACATACAAGTTCAATTACCTCTGTTTAGAAGATTGTTTGCAAGTAAATATTTCTTTCGAAAGATCGTTCGCCTATCGATCACTTTTCCAAAGAGTGAATCATTAAAAAGTTGTTCTTCATGTCTCACCTTACCTTCTTGTTTTGTTGTTACCGTAAAGTGGAGTTATTTGATGTAACAGTTGATGAGTTTTTCGGTATTCAATGAAAATAACTTTTATTCTTTAATCGAAAAATATCTCGTCGAAGGTACACGAATGGTGTATCTTTGCCGACGAATCATCAGCACTCAATTTTCAGAGTGAAGATGGATACTATGTGTCCATTTTCAACCGAAGTACAAATGATACCGAGTTGAATCGAAAGAATCTTTTCTACGTGTCAAATTTTTTTATAACTCTTGTGAGTCTCTTATTGGAATATCTTCCGAAAATGTAGACGATTATTCTATCACGTATTTAGAATAGTTACATGTATTATTCCTTTTAGTTTTAATGCTTTGAACTTTATTCGTGTTCAACAGGGAACAAATCGTGTAGGAAAGAATTCGAGGAAAATCACAAGATTATCTGATATTTTTTTAAAATTTCTTTCAAGTTAATCTCAACAATGACATAAATCGAAAGTCAACGCTCATAGAAATAAAACGATGAACTGTTTTAGAATTTGTTAAATATTGTTGATTAGAGATATAGGATGTTCTAAAAGAAAAGGTTATGTTTTCTTTCTTTCAAAAGTCGTGATAGGTTGAACAAAACAAAGGAGAAGTGATTGAGAAATATTATTTGAAAGACCATTATGAGAAATTTGAAATTTGATCCTCTTAGTTCTCAACTGCCATTGTATGAAAAGTAAAGACATAAATATATATTAAAACTTGGTTGCAAACTATTCGAATTAGTTGTTAGTTTTTACTCTGTCGCAAATATATAGTCGTCTTTAGTATTTCAAAACTTTTGTCATATCTGTGAGATCCTAAAGCAGCAGAGAAAACTGGTAATATTTTTGTCGAGGTTTTCCTCACTTTTGAAATATTCGTCTTTTTGATCTAATGAAGATTGAACCGGATGAAACTTCGTCCAGCGTATCTTCAAGAATCAATCATTTATTTTCAAAACAAATAACTGATTTCATCATCGAAACCACATTCATAGATCTCAATCTAAGTTTCATTTCTGCGAAAATGTCGATCATATTCAGTTGATTATCTTGATTTAAAAGACCATTGAAGAAAAAGGTTCTTTTGAATTAATTGAATAAAACATCGTCTCGAAACTAGTTCCCTCTACTGAAAGGAGGGTCATACACCGAGCAAGGTTCGTATGTTCGTGACTCCGTCCGTCCGTTCGTTCGTTCGTTCGCACAGAACAAAAAAATGTTTTTTTGACCTCTCACATCATCGTTTTTATAAGGGTTGACCGGAGGGTAATCGGGGTCGAGGAACTCGAATCTGATGTTAGTTTTTTGAAATTTTTTTCGGATCGATTTTTTTTACACAAAAGATCACTTTTTTTACAAAAAAAAATTTTTTTATAAGGGTTGACCGAAGGGTAATCAGGGTCGAGAACTCGAATCTGATGTTAATTTTTTGAAATTTTTTTCGGATCGATTTTTTTTACAGAAAGGATCACTTTTTTACCAAAAAAAATTTTTTTATAAGGGTTGACCGAAGGGTAATCGGGGTCGAGGAACTCGAATCTGATGTTAGTTTTTTGAAATTTTTTTCGGATCGATTTTTTTTACACAAAGAATCACTTTTTTTACAAAAAAATTTTTTTTATAAAGGTTGACCGAAGGGTAATCAAGGTCGAAGAACTCGAATCTGATGTTAATTTTTTGAAATTTTTTTTTGGATCGATGTTTCTACACAAAGAATCACTTTTTTTGCTAAAAATAATTTTTTTTATAAAGCTTGGTCAAAGGTAATCGAGGTCAAGGAACTCGAATCTGAGGTCAGTTTTTTGAAATTATTTTGTGGATCATTCTTTTAAACAAAGGGCCACTTTTTTTACAAAAAAGAATTTTTATTCCCTTTCTCGTAGAGAAGAGTCTAGCAAAAATAAATTGTTTGATTGCTTGTATGTTCGCAGTTTTTGAAATTGTACAAGTAAATGGTTTGTTGATAGTTCAGAAACACCATTTCTAGTAGAAAGAGCTGAGCGAGTCCCCGGACGAGCGTTACTTTTATACCAATGAGATTTTGTGAGTTTGGAGTTGCACCAATTTAAGGTTTCCATTTCGGTGTGGATGTGAGGGTGTGAGTGGATGCGAGTGGGTTTGAGGGTGAATGGGTGTGGGTGTGGGTGAGGGTGTGAGTGTGGGTGTAGGTGTCAGTGGGGTATGATGTAGGGTGTGGTTTTGATGGGGTGTGGTTTTGATGGAGTGTGGTTGTGGTGAGTGTGGGTGTATATATTGGTGTGGGTGGCTGTGGATGTGAGTGTGCGGGTCTGGGTGTGCGTGAGTGTGGGTGTAGATGTTGGGTACGTTTGGATGGGTTGGGGTGTTGGTGTGTGTTTGGACTTGGGATTAAATGAAACGTGTTCTTATGCATCCCACAGCGAGGCCCACACTGATCCTGCACCTATATGCTCCTTATATGTTTTGCAACTGAAAGTTTAGATTTGAGGATGGTTGGAAAACCTATTGAGGCAGTATTCTTCGATATTTTCTGGAATTTTTAGTGGGATGTGGTAGCTAATGCTACTATGCTTGTTGTTTATGGAAGTTTATTTAATGAAATGAGGGTCGTTCGATTACCTTTAGTTCTCGATATAGTTTGTCGGTTTATTACGACGAGGTTCCATGAAAGTGCACTGCGAGTATTAGCGGCGATGTTGGTAAGAAAACTATGTTGTCATTACTGGTCCTTTCTGAAATCCGTACTTAAGAAAGTTTTCTGATATGGTGCGTGTGAAATGTAGCTTTTGTTGTAGTGTATAGCTGTCAAATGCTGCTTGGGATTCGGATTGAATGCGCAAGCAATAGTGACTTCCTACGATACAGCGGGTTTACACTGTTCAAATTCTTTTCATTCTCTTTTATCTTGATGGCTTTTATTTCAAATAGAGTTTCATAGAGGTTTTACAAATGATCTAATGGCTATAATTGTATAACGGACAGATTTCGAGCATGCAATATAGAGTTTTTTTTTATCAGTTAGATGGTTTGCCTGAAGATCACGGCACTCTTGGGATGTTGTTGTTTTAAACAATGAATTGAAAACGTTTCCGAGTACTTTGTGCTATTTTATCTAATCTTTTAAGTTCTTCTATTTGGGCCGTTGATGGTTTAACTTGAAGTGTTCCAAATTCGAATGGACGTATGATTAGTAAATCGTCAAGTCTCTTTACACGAGATAATGGAACATAAACCGATGCGAGTTCAATTGGACCAGGCGGCATCACCAGATCGACGATAATTTTACCGAGTGTTTGGCCTTGGCTTTTATGTGTTGTCATGCTGTATGCGGGTATAAGCGGAAGTGCTTTACGTTTGACGGTGAGTTTTGTTGTTTTCTTATTTATTTTGGCTGCTTTTGCTACATTTTCTGGAAGAAGTTCTTTGGCGTCGAACAAGAATGTTTTTTCACTAATAGCTATAGGAACTATTTTGGACTGCAGTTCAGCAAGTTTGGTATTAAGTTTGCAACCAGGAAATTCTACTAAAGCGTACTTTGATTGCGTTATAAACTTGGTATTTGGTGGAAAATTCTTATCCTGGTATCGAACATCTTCTGGTGATTCATCGTATACAAGTTGACGAAAGATTCCACGTGTACCGTTGGAGAGTCCCAGTTCGGTAGCGATGTTTTCTGTGAGTAAAACTGGCATTCCTGGTACGAGAGGCAGATACCCTGGAAGATGTTCAGTTTTATTGTCAGGTAGTTCAAGTATCGCTTTACGTAATCGTAGATCATCCACAGGTTTTTCCTTGAATATAATCTTGAGCAATACAAACAATTGGGGTAAGTCCCATTTCCATTGTTTTGTTTAAGACAGCCCTATTGTTAATTTGAGTGCGTAGCGTATTCCGAAAAACCAGTATTGGAGCCTATTGAAAGAAAAGTAATGTGATACACAGAGAAAATGAATGTGCATACTTCGTTCCATGGCTTTTGTTGTAGAGATACTTGAAGTTTTGGATTTCCTATGACTCTCGTACACAGAAGTTGGTAATCTTCTATTGTCGATTGTCCATGTCTTAATCTATTTAAAAGCTCCAAATATCTTATGTCTTCGGTTCGCATTTGCTGAGTTAATTCAACAACGCAGTTTATTTCAGACATAAGCTTCTGTGCACACAACATATCTATCTGACGTTCTGTAATTTGCTGTGTCGATGCGCAGCTATAGTAGAGAGGCTTGTCTAAAACAGGAGAATATTGAAGATAGTCGCCAAAGAAAATGACATTGACACCACCAAAAGGTATCTCAGAATTTACGTGCTTGGCTGTTTTCACTATTCGATTGAGACGAGCTAATAGGCTAAGTCCTACCATACTCATCTCATCGATTATCAAGTACTTCACATGACGCCATTCATTTTCCAATTTCGTATCGCCAGGTCTAAATATACGGGTTTGTTTCTTTTTACTGTTTTTGCGACTTTCACCTAAAAATGAATGGATAGTTAATCCATCAATTTCAGCTGCTGCTATAGACGTTGGTGCCAGTTTACGCAACATCTTGTCCCTCTTGGTTACTTGGAAATATTTGGTAATTGCACGAATCAACTGAGATTTTCCAGTACCACCGCAACCAGGTATGCACATTAATAACTGATTATCGATAGTATCTAAATATCAAGACTATTCAAAATTTTCAATAACAAAATCAATAACATATTATATACCGGTATAAGCATGATTTTCGCCATCTAAGTGACTAGTTATAATCATAAAAGCATATTTTTGCTGAGTGCTTAGTGTAAATTGTCTGATAATATCTTGTTTTGTTGGAAATAATATTGCATTGGTTGTAGTCACAGGTGGAACTCTTGTAGCTCTCGTTTTAATGGGACTTGTTGGAATTTCAGTTGCTACGACTTCAATCTGTGTTTCATCATCTCGCACTTCCAGAGTATTTTCACCTGAAATTAAATAGTTTCTTGCTTCATCTCGTCGACCTTCAATGTCACGTTTCCATCCTTTAATCATGACGCTGTGATGTGCGTGAGCTACCACAAATGTGTTGATGTCGTGTATGGTGCCATAATTATTTTGGTCCCAAATGTGTCTGCTGTCTAAATCAAAACAAAATATTTTCGAAATATAATAGTAATTAACTCACCATTTAGTAATGCAAATCTATCTGTATTATCAATTGCTTGTAATGCATCATGAACATAGCGTTGTTCTTGAGTAGCGGCCAATGCAGAGTAAGTGTTTGTCGTGATCTCATTTACGATGGAGAGCATTTGCAAAAGTTGTTCAGGATCGTCTTCTTCTGCATTTTCGTCGCCTTCATAGTAATTAGGCATCAAAATAGGGTCAATGCTGTTGTCGTTTTGGGCTTCTAAAAGAACTTGATGAAGATGTTCATCCCGATCGTGTTTGCATTCGTGCAAAAGTTCTATATTTTCTATAATCTTAAGCGAGTTGGGAGAGATCAACAGCCTTCGAGCTTCCAATGCTTCAGACCATGTCTCATTCGTTGCACAAAGGTTCTGGACTGATCGCCATGGCACGAATAATGTTAACAACGCGCGACAATAACGTTCATGTGTTTCTTCTCGTTCGCGGCGAGGTATTTGAGGACCTATCAGAACTGGTACTACTGGAATGGAACGTTTAATTATGAGATGAGATGTTGATTGTGGATGTACGCTGTCAAATGTATGACGTTCATTCATTTTCGTTCCTTCTGTAGGTAATTGTTGGCCCTGAGGATCGGTTACATTTTTTAGTAAATGACGATCCGATTTATCGATAGCCTTCTTGTGAAAATGGCTCACAAAGTCATATAAACACAATGCACTTAGATCCTTTGATCGATGCTGATAGTCAAGACGAGTATTGACCAAGACATACTGATCGCCGTTGTTGGTTTTTGTGGGTTCTAATGAAAATTGTTCTTCGATTTCGCTTTTATCTTCTCCTTGTTCATCGTAGAAAGACGTTGAAGTCTCTAGAAAACTACATATTAAAAATCTATAGAATTATTTTAAAAAGTTCTACCATCTATTCTCTCTTCAACAATTTCTTTATCGTTAATTCATGCTTTATTTAGTTCTGTTTGTAGATAGTTTTCGATTGAAATGAGAAAAAGATTTTTGAACGTATGTGTAGTGTAGTGGTCACCGAGTCTATGGGCTTTTTTATTTCAAACTGAATTCTAAAATCAAAAAAACCACACCAATTTCTTCCGAATCAAACTTTTCTCGCTTGATATTACGTAGTCTCACTAAAAACCCTTAGTTCCCCCTAGTCCTGCAAAGTCCCCCTTAGTCCCCCCCACAAAAAGCTTAGTCCCCGCTTAGTCCCCTGTGCAGGGGACTAAAGCCTATAGTACACAAAACCACTAGCACACCCTCACTCGCACGCCCACACCCGCACCATGGGTGTGGGTGTGGGTGTGGGTCCCAGACCAACACCCACACCCTCAGTCACCCCCACACCCCCCCCCTCACTCCTAGACTCACGCTTCAGTTTGAAATCAAGTATTATTTTTATTTGATAAATTCAGACTGAAATTAAATAGCCCATAGTATGTGGTCACCATAGTTCATTAGATATGACGCAACTTGAACACCTGAAACTTCTTGTTGTGAAGCAATCATATTAAACCCGCGTAACACTAGTTTGCGCGGTTTGCCAACAATATTATCTGTGCTATTACGGTGTGGGTGTGGGTGTGGGTGTGGGTGTGGGGTGTGGGGTGTGGGTGTGGGTGTGGGTGTGGGTGTGGGTT